>OMLF01001809.1:15024-35672 GCA_900302615.1 Holocentrus rufus | reverse complement strand
TCCACCCACCACCACCTCGCCCAGGAGCCTGCAGCCGGTTGCTGGGAGCAGAGAGAGAGGACCACCACATGTTAGGGTTAGCTGAAGCCTAGATGGACATTTCAGGTGCAGGTTTTGAGGACAAACTCAGTTTCACATTGCTGACATGAACCGACCCTGGTTTAATCGTTTGATTCCTGCATATCGAGTGAATCAGTTGTTTTAGCTGCTAGGGGGAGGAACCAGTTCAAGGAATGACAGCAGACTGTTTTTCAAAGGAATGAGGATGTCACGCTCTGGACCGTAAAGCCCAGAAACCATTTAGCAACATTCCTTTTCTGACGTCATCACTAGTTCAAGATGTGAGGAAAAAAAAAAACATTGTAAAGGCTACCAAACTGTTCCAGAGTTGTTTTTATTCATTTCTCTGCTGCTCTCCTCTGTTTCTGTTCTGGCCCAGGAGAAAGTGTTACCCCGCCCCCCCTCTAGTTTAACCTGGCCCGGGACAGTGGAGGCGGCTCTGATTTCCTCCTCTCTTCCGTGCCCACGCGTGCATCATATTTGTTTGAACGAACAAGTAAAGTTCTCGACTTTGCTCTTGACATGCTCGACCTTGAAACAATGGTGTTGATTATGCCTGGAACAAGCCGGCGGGGAAAATCGTTTTCCCTTCTCCTGCTCGGTCGACCCGTTGCAGCAGCAGCAGTCGAAGCCCGGTGATGTACCGGCAGCCGACAAGACGATAAGATACAGTTGATTTGTTCATAAATGCGTCGGGAGGTTTGATTCCTTTTTATTGCTCTTCGTCTGTTTTGGAGCATCAGAAACGTCACGGTTCGGTCTGACGCTGAATTTGTATGAGGCACCAAATCTCTCTCTTGTTGTCTCTTGTTTGGATCCGCCTCTTTTCTGCACCCTCCGTTTCACATCAAATAACTTCAATCTTTGAAAAGTAACAGCTTGTCAAGGGCAAACACCCCCCTCCCCTATCCTGTTTACACTAGAGCAAGCATACTGTTCACTTTGAGGAACTATCACTGTGTTAATAGGCCTCGCAACTGGAGATGCAACAGGGGACTTTTTGCAAAAAAAAAAAAAAATGTTTGTTTTGTTAATCATGTCACAGCGTTGTACTAACCTCAGCTTGCCATGCAGGCACAAGTTTTTTTTTTGGCAGGAACTCAAGAGACTCTGGTTGGTCGATGACTGGAAACAGCCAATGCAACAGCACACGGTAGTTATCATCTGTTGCCAAGTATAATATCCGATGTTTAATCCACGATCTCAGCTACATTATTTATTTCAGCTGCTGTTACTCAATCCAGCATTGTCATGTAGCTCTATGGTTAGATGTGCATGTATAAAAAAAAAATCATCAAATATTTCCAGTCTTAAGCTAGTCTGTGCAGAGCTAAAATTAACGTGCTTATTTTCTTGAATCTGATTTTGATTACTTATTCCTTTTGCGAATAACCGTATCGATATGGTGACAGATGTTCATGTCGGCTTGCTGCGCCCTTGTTGCCTGAATGATATCCACTTGTCTCCCTGAACACACGTCTTGTCTTCTGTGATTACTGTTCAGCGTCGACATCGTTGCACAAGGAAAATAAATCACATGGTGGAACTATCAGTTCTGGCGCTTTCCCCCGACTTGAGTAATTCCTGGTAATAAATGGTCGAAGGATTTCATTAACTAATTGAACAGTTCATGCAGAACTTAGAAAATCTATAAATTTGTTTTTCTGACATGCAAATGAAGAGAAACTCATTACCTGAACAAAGACTAATGCTTTGTGATCCCTTATTAATGCCAGAGTTTATTCAAGGGAATGTGCTAGGCCTACATTTAATTTATTAAACCCCTTAACTCAAAACTAAGTTGACTCTGACCTGAACAAGACTGCTAAACTGGACCAGCTCCAGCGCCATATCAGCCACTTACATTTGCACAGCCTCTATGTGAGAATATTATTGTAAGTAATGACATTAGTGTGATATCGTTGTTGGCAATAAATGCATATGATTCCCCCTGCAGTGTGATTCAGCTCATCTTTGCACAAATGCCGAAAAAAAAGCATCTTTTCTGTATTTTAAGATGCCAACAGAGTCTGAAATGTCCGTGTTATGCGAGTGGACTGTCATTGAGCGAAGAAAAGGGAGCACATTTAATTTATTTCTCTAGGTTGCTGCCATTGAGATCAAGGATTTAATGTTTTTAAGGGGAGAAACGGCCTCGACAGCAGCTGCACATTTACTTCCAGTTTCAGGCTGGCATGGTCGCTGACTGGCATGATTTCCTGGGATGCTGTGATGTTGGCTTGGTCGTTTTTGTGTTTGCAGGATCAAAATAACACTGGATCCAAGTATGCAGCATGTATGCAACTAACAACCAGGGCCATGGCCAGAAAGAAAGAATATCAGGGCCCAAATAAAAATATGACACATGGAGAAATAAGAACTTTTTGTGTGTGAAACAGGAGTCATATCACTGTTTCTCAAACTTTTTTTGACCCCTCATGACCCCTTAAAAGAAAAAGATGCTGACTTGTGACCCCATCATACACTGCAGTAGTGAACAGTCCATCCCAAGAACAATTTCTCCTGAAAACGGTTCAGTAGGGCTATTCAAGGGGGGAAAAATGGGGAAAAAAGTAGAGAAATATATGAAAAATATGATAAAATTGTATTCTTACCCAAAAATCATCTCTATGATTACTCCCCAAGCTCCTGTCAGGACCCCAGTTTGAAGCCCACTGAGTTTTATATCACACGATGGCACAGATATTTCAGCTGGCTCTGTTTTTCAGCCGTAATTGTTCTGTGATACAGCTCAGCCTCTGAACTGCTGAGCGAGCTCTTTAAGGCCAGCAGTGTCAGCCGGCCCATTACCTCCTCCATGTTGAGATCAATAGCGCGTCAAGAAATTACTGAGTATGTTGGGAACTTGGGAAAAGCCTGAGTGCGGCTACAGATCGTTGTGGAAAACTTCAGCTGTATTTTGTGTGGAGGACGTGTTGGTTCAGGGGCGCCTGAAATCACTTCAGAGCCCTGTGGAGGTGTGGTGGGTCTAATTCAATTGAACATCTGTGATGGGAGGAGACCGGTGATAACACCAGCGACTCAACCCTGTAACGTTCAGATTAGGTGGCAGGTGGATGGTGCTGCTGGTCTGATTGTCCTGTAGATTTATGAGGGAGCAGCCTGGTGTCACCTGCAGCCACCGCCGGTGAGTGAGTGCATCATTCAGCTGAGATTTGAATTGGACTGCTTGTGGCACGGAGGATTTTAAATTAAAATTCTGTGAATTGGTGTATCCAGACAGAGCAACGAGAAGCATTTTGCGTTATCATGAATCATGAGAAAATAAGTGACAAAGATTCATCTTCTGTGGCCCAACAGCTGCTATAAACTCAATAGAGGTCTAATATAACAATAAGATATCATGGCTGAGGCTTCAGAGATGGCAAAATTTCTTAGAGCAGTGGTTCCCAAACCAGGGTCCGGGGACCCACAGGGGTCCCATAAGATTGTTCCAGGGGTCCCCAGCATGCAAATAGTTTAATTTCACCTAATTCAATTCACAAGAAACTATCTGAATTAGATGATGTATAATACCATTATAATCACAGAATTCACTCATCAATGTTATCTCCACACATACTCAGTTGTACAATGCAATGTTAAATCGGCAGCAAAAATTTTTCAACAAGATCTTAGCAGTCGGGGGTCTGTGGTTGTCCTGTTTCCATGGTCTGAAACATGACCAAGTTTGAGAATTCCTGGGTTGCAACAAATAAGCCCCACTAGATGGCAGCCTTACCCCAGATCAAAGGCATGATATGTTGCTGCACATTGTGTAGTGTAGGATCACTGTAACCTTAACAGAGTTCCCACAAAGGGGACATTTTAGTGTATGGTATGTGGTATTTTTTTTTATTACCTATAGTATCACATATACTATATTACTTTACCATAACAACTTTTTTGTACTCTTAGAAAATTCACTATAGGATTGCTATAAATCTTTTTGTAGTGATTAAAACTGCATTTAGTTTAGGTTTGCTTAATTAACAAAGTACTATAATAAATCAAATACAGTGCATTTATATTATAACCATGCAGCAGTTTTGTTATTGTTTTTATTGTGAAAGCTTATGGCACCGTATACATACATCCAAATTCCAATTAAGAATGAACTTTAAATGTTTCCATCTATTTTTCATTTTACCCCAAAACCAAAATAAATGCAGTGAAAATACATAAATGCATAATTAAAAGCAGGACTGGGGGGAGAAACAAGATTATAAAAATTAACAGCCCATCCTAACCCCTGTAGTCATATCTTATGACTTACTCAGCACACCACACGCACATCTCAAAGCACAGTAATACAGAGTAATGGCATCTACAGCTCAATGAGTCTCTTGTGGTTGGCCTAAGGCATTCATCAGAGGCAAATTTCTTCTCTGTATTTAACAGGTTGACCAGGCTGTCTGGTAAATAGCTTATCTAAGGTTTTTATACTCTATTGCAAAAACCTTTCCCCTCCTAGATCTCTTGTATGAAACGGTAAAACATCCATCTATGTAGGAGGGATCAGGATGAAAGCCTTTTTTGAATTTTTGCATTTTACATGCCATACCATATCCATGCTTTGATCCACGCGGGATTTACGCGGTGGAAGCCGGAGTAATAATCCTGTCACCCCAGAAATGCCACAACTGATATAGGATATTATGTTTTATAGCTGTGGCAGCCTGTAATAATGGGGTAGCAGCAAGATTGATGCTCTCCTCCTGTGCAATTAGAGGCAGGTAAATCTTTGCTACCTGTTTTTCATCACGTAATAAGATAAGAACTTTCCTCATTCGCTGCAGTGTACAGCCTGATAAAGAAATGAGACTAGTTTCTAACAATAGCTTCCATAAAATCAAGTGATAAAGTGGTGATATTGCACCATAACTGAGAGGTACATTATTATCTCGCTGCGCTAATTATTATTTCATGAAAGTGAGGTCACTGTTGTAACATTCAGATCGACTTCTGAATTCCAGCTACATGCATTTTTGTTCATCGCGTGTAATGTGGGTGTCAGTGATGCGGACCTGCAGGAAAATAAACTGACAGCCCTGCGAGTTTTGTATTTGTCTATTTATTTAGTCAATAGGGGAGCAGTAATCTGTGGGCCCCTGGTGTCTGGGCAGAGACAAACATGCTGGTTGTTAGGCTACCGAGAAACCCCACTGGCTCTCATTAGCGAGAGAGAGAGAGAGAGAGAGAGAGAGAGAGAGAAGGTGAGATAGAGTAAAGGGAACATGCGCGCGAGAGAAAGCAAATGAGAGAAAAGGAGGAGAGCGCGAGGGAACCACACAGAGACACACAGAGAGAGAAAAAAAACGCGCGAGAGGAGCAGGAAGACGAAGGGATGGGTCATGGCTTTCACCGCTCAGCCTTGTTCGTTTGCAAGGAAACCGCAACCAATTTTTTCCTCCCCTCCCTCTCCTCCCTCCAATCCTGTCATCCTCTTGTTATCTCTCAGCACAAAATATTGAGGATTAGCACACGCCACGGGAACAGCAGCCAAAGACTTACAGCAGCCAAACACTCGTTAAATGTTTCATTAAGCCAGTCTATTGCAATATAGGAGTTTGAAAATGATTTGTGTGTTGGATCAGGCAAAATGGAAATATTTTGGAAGAGTGGACACAGGACAGAAATGCTTAATTTTTTTAATTTTATTTTTATTTATTTATTTATTTATTTTACCCTGGTTAATAGTTACTTGGATCAGCGCTGCATCTCTTGACATTTGGAGAAGCCAGCAGCAGAGGGACACAGTCAATTAGCAGGACAGTATGGCTCTAGCTGCTGTTATTTGCCAAACAGCCCAGGGAGGCTCCGGGCGTGATTCTGCAGCTCGACACCCTGGCATGGAGGAACACGTTTGGAAGAAAAGTTTGTTTACTCCTACTTTAGAATTCACCTCAAGTCAGTGCAGATAGTTTTACCCATCAACTCTCCTCTTCAGCCAGTGTAGTGCTGACATAGTGGTTCCTGGTAGCTCAGCTGCTCTTGGCCAAAGAGGAAGGAGGCTATCAGCTGGGGTCCAAAATCTATCTCATGACTAAAACATACGAAAAATATAAAAATCTACCTTCCTACCTTCTTTTCAGACAGTTACATGAACTAAAACACCACAAGCATGGTAGCCAAAGTGAGCTCAGAAACATTGATCTTGCTGATTTTACTCTAAGTCACATTATATTGTATCTGATTTTATGAAATGTGCCATAATAAACTTTGACCACATGCTGAATTGAATGACTGAATGGGTGGTTGGTTGATTGGTTGACTCAAAATTTGGTTTCTGAACTGCCGAGTGTCACCCATCCCATTACCTTCTCTATGCTGAGATGAATAGCAGGTCTAGAATGAGTATGTTGGGAACAAGGAAGTACCCTAAGCATAGGCACAAGGAATTGTGGGTCCCAGCGGCATAAGATTTCATTCACTGCATCGATATGCTAAGAAATCAATAGGAATGAATCACTCTGGTTTTGTCTGGAATCAATATGAAATGGGTTGAACTGAATGATTCCTAATCCTTAAAAAAAGTGTGTAACAGAACTGTGAAATTGCAACTTTTTGTCAATATTTTTTTCTTTTCTTCTTTATTCGTATAAGTAATGTTTGTTGGCTATTTTCCCCACATATTTCAAAAGAAAAAGGATGGTCTTGCATTATTGCAATTTTGCAGCAGATGTAAGATTTTGGCAAAAAGAAGTGAGCTGAAATCATGGTTTACAAACTCAAACCGAACTAATTTCATTCCATAAAAGAAAAATCATTCTTAAATTGAATCACTAACTAGTGAATCGAATTGAATCTCTACATTTGGTAACTTGAGCTTCTGTCGAGAGCAGGTCCTTCTGGGATGCCATTTTACCAGTCTGGAGGTGTCGTGGGTCTAATTCAACAAAACATCTGCGATGGGAGGTGCTTGATAACTTGATAACACCAGCAAACCTGCGCTCACACTTAACCCCGTAACATTTAGATTAGGTGGCTGATGAATGGCGCTGCCTGCCTGATTGTCCTTTCGATTTATGGCGGCATTGCTGGATGTCCCCTGCAGTCACCATTTGATCAGTCAGTGCAGGTAGTTTTACCCATCAAGTCTTCAGTCTGTTGTGGAGGCACAGCTATTTAACAGAGCAACCTTGAACACATGGTGTGTAATTTGGCTGGGGTCCCCTAAGCAATGCATCCACCATTAGGAAGAAAGAGACAAATGCAGCTTTACACGAGTCAGTCCCTGATGATTAGTGCAGCCGAATGGTGCAGCCACAGCACAGTACCTCCTAAATCCACACATAAATCATGCTTCACCGGGAAGCAAATCCATTAGCACCAGGATGCCATCATCGTTCTCATCTGCTTTGTGGTCATCAGCCACTTTATTAACTGTCAAGTCTTCAAAGGGGACCCTGGGGTCAAGGTCTTCAGCCCTCCAGGTTGAGGTAGCTTTGGAGCCGCTGTGGCAGAGGCAAAGCGCTGATGCCTTTGGGTAGGAGGCTCCGGACCAGAAGGCTCCTCCGTATGACAGCCCTGCACAGGTGACTCAGCTCGCAGGGATCCTGATAGCGGTTGCGAGGGATGTGGTCTTTCCAGTCCTCGATCAGAGGTTTCCATCCACATATGATCTGCATCTGCAAGGAAAGAGGCACGGCGTGGGTAGTGTAATGTCTTCGACCCGGGTTGTAGTTGTTTTGGCTGGCTATAGCTGTTGGATTACCCATGAGTCCACAACCCCTCCAGAGAGAAGCCTCAATTTACAGACTGCACCGTCCCACGCTTGGCTTTAACGGGCCAAAATCCAATCAATCAAGGTCAACTCCATCGATCATATCAATTAAAGGAAAAATCCACCCTCGCATACACTGTTGTATTTCACCAATCTGGGATGTTCAAAGTTTTGTAATTTGTATTTTTTGGTATTTTTTTCTCTCAATTGCCTACATTTCCCATAATGACTTTCGACAGCTCCCTGCAAAATGAACTTTGTGTCCTGCAGTTGTGGGTCATGTGTGTAGGTGGAGAGAGCGATAATGATAGCATAGTAAGAGCAAGAGAGTGAGAGATGTTCCAGCGTAGAAAAAGTGAGAGTCGTGCCCTTTGCTCAAAATGCCTCGTGGCTGCATTACATCCTGGTCTATTGATGCTGCTGCTGGCAGAGGAATTGGTGCCTCTGCTTTTTCTAAAATGGATTTCTCTCTGTATGATTGTTTAATGTCAGTACAAAATGGAGCCGAGAAAGAAGCCCTTGCTCTTTGATTCTAAGTGACACCAAAACTTGGTGTTTACTGATGATGTTTTAGACAGCTGTAAAAGTTTTATAAGTGCTGTGATATCTTGTCATGCCGTCTGAGCTCGGCCAGTTATCCACAGGAGAAAGAAAAGTACAACATCAAACAGCAAATTGGGCCATGAAATACATCACCAGTAGCAGTTTTTTAACGGCGCTAAAATGTTTTTAGGGTGAATATCTTTCCTTTAAAGGTCTTGGGTTTTCCACAAACCTCAATGTCTGCGATGGGCACATGGGTGAGCACCCTGAAACACAGCACCAGGCAGTCTTTCAGCTCCTGTATCCGAGTGTCATAAGAGAGGTTATCATCCTCCAGCCGCGGCGGGTCAAACAAGATAGTGATGATGATGTAAGCAGGTCTCCTCTCCCTCTCCAACATCCCATACTGCAGCAGGACCTTCAGTGCATCATACTGGCAATTTCGTGCCACCTGCATTACAGAGGTCATACCGCCGACGGGGCTGTAGCTGGGACTGAAACACCTAAGGGACAAATACATTTTAGACGTCACTGAAGCTAAACTGTACAGATCTGGACTGCCACTACCTTGTTCTATGGAAAAGAAACATCTTAGGTCTCATCAATTTCAGTGAATTTACAAATTCTTAACTCATATACAAATGCCTGTATGATCAAGCTCCAAAAGCCCCCAAGGACGTGGTGCGTTAACAGCCTTTTCATTGCACGGTGTTAAGGTGTAGAACTCACTTCAATGCAATTAATGAATTTAATCTTTTCAAACATAAATTAAAAATGTGCTTAAAGGGCAGCCTGTCTTGCAGCTATGTGTAAGCATTTCTCCATTGGCTATGTCACTGAGTGGTCTTATTTCTTTCTTATTTTTTTCCCCCTTTTAATATATCAGTCTTTGTCTTCTAATCTCTCTCTCCAATGTGTCATCTGTTTTAGCAAAACTCCATAAAGGGAACAAAATGCAAATTATAGCTTACCACTATAAATGCTATGATATGTGGCATTGGACTATTTTGTTAAAATATTAAAAATCTATTTGTTCAATTCAAAGAAACATTAAATACACAAATAAAACCATTCTCTTCTATTCTGGTCTATTCCATACTTTGATCACCACCTATAAGAACAGGGCTGGTTCTTTTAGGCGTGTTCAGCTGTTTCCATGACATTGACTGAGTTTAGGCTGTGATACCTCCATGCGAGGGCCAGCTGGTTTGTCTGGTTTTGCGCATACGCAGATATGCTCTCCATCAGTGTCCTCACGATGCGCGCGCTGCACCTGTGCCCACACACCCAGTGGAGGATGTTGTTGGTGTACATATTGATGCACTCCATGTAGCGCTGCCTGTCCATCCGGTCATGAGCAGAGAGGGCGAAGGATACGAAATCAGCCATCACTGACTCCAGCTGTTTTGGTGTTACGTTCTCTAAGGCTCTCCTAATTTTCCGGATGATTCTGGCCTCCTCCAGGTCCCACGTGGGCCGGTCGGATGTCGTCCTGAGTGCCTGAGAAAACAGCGTGACAAGCACGTTTTCATCGCTGTGGTCCTCTTCGTGATCCGTTTCAATCATGACAGCGATCTAATCAATCTAACCAAAGTTTTTATGACCACAGGTTTTTACCCCCACTTCCTTTATAGCATAGTTCCAAATTCATTATCACACAGCCTGGCGCACAACAGGCAGCAGACAGACCATAATTATTGCGCAGAGTTCCATGGAACGCAGCATCCAACTTTCTGCTCTGTTCTAGAAAATACACAGAACTGTCGATAGTACTATAAACAGAAATGTAGTTGCAAATTATAATCCAACTATCACCTTCAGTCAGTCACCATCATAAGTCAGACAAGCACCAATAGGAACAAGTTAGCCAATATTTTCATTCAGTTCATTTTGTTTTTCCCTTACAGCACCCGATTATATATATAATATATCAGTTTGACATTATAGGCCTTTTTATACAATAAGCATTTCTAGTACCACAAATAAAATGGTGCACTGATGGGTTGTAGGCGATGTAGGTTTCTGTAGATTGAATAAAATATTAGCCTCTATTGTTAAAGGTGCTAGTCCATCATTCTCAATGCATCATTACATGGCATGTTTATGGGCTAAATTCAAGAGTGTTTTGGAGGTTTTGAAGGGATTTGGAGAGGTGTTTTTATTCAGGGATCCATGTGATAGAAATCTTTCAAATTCAGAATTGGTTCGCATATTTTGGTATCTTTCAATATTAGTGCTACTTTTGCATTTACATCATTTTTGAACACGGGGTCCATATGAGGTCCTTTATCTATGAATGTGAATTGAAACTATCAAAGAACAGCAATTTCCAAAAGAGAAGTGACCTCTCCACTTTCCCCAAGGACGCAGCACCAGACGCACACACACACACACATCATGACTATTCTCTCTATAATTGCAAAACACTGAGAGATTTAAGATTTAAGATCAGTTTAAGATTGTCACTTTCCTCTTCAGTGTTTTGGAGAGAGTCTGTTCATCTATTCACCGCTTTCATTCATCGGAACAATTCCCATTTGGATTCAGGGTTTGTATGAGGTGACCCTTGGACATGTCTTTACATTCCTTAAATTGAACCTTAAATCTGATCAGAAATCTTGAATGGTGGTCACTCTGATTCAAATGTGTATCTTATATTTTGTGCATGCTGTAGCTGCACCATTGTTTTACTGTTGTTGCACATGATGTTCAACTTAAAAACCTGAATCCTAATTGTCACCACAGGGCTGTCAGGTGTTCACCCAAAGGCAACGAGACAAACAGGGCGCTTAGTTGAGTAATTTATCACGTTAAAGCCACTCCCAGTGTTTGTGGCGCCTTGGTAAAGCTAAATTTGTTTATTTTTCAACCTTTATTCATCTAGGGAAAGTCAGCCGAGCTCTATGTTGTTTTCCAAAGACGCCCTGCTTCACATTCACACAGATTCACACATTTAGGAGCTGCCCAGTCCAACCACAGTCTGTTTAACCTGTTTGAATGACATTAGATGACACATTACATGACACTCTCCCCTCCCTCAACATCTACTGTCATGTAACTTTCTTATTCGTGTTCCCCACACCATCCCAAACCACAATCTGAATGGAAGCTCTGTGGTTTATCGAAAATATATATTTTTACTTTGAAGAATTATTGGTAACAGCTGGGTTTGATTCTGGATGTTTCATTGGGCATCTATAATATTTAAGTGACGAGCTATTATCACACACCATTTAAACAGGGACACAGACAAACACACTGGATTGTGTTTAGTACTATGAGCAGAAATGTAGCGGCAAGTTATAAGAAGGGTAAAATATGACCTCCAGTCAATCATCATCATACTGCAAGGCAGACAATCACAAACAGAGCCAGTTAGCCTATATTTTTAGAAAAATGATCATTTGAGTATTTTTTCTCCACCCCATTTTTATATTATTTAAGCGATTCATCTCTAAGCAGGTGCGATTTGTCTTGTAAACAATAACCAGAAAATGCAATGTAATGAAATTAATACCACCTGTTCATGTGACGTTACCTCCTCCAGTGACATTGGCATATTGTCATAATCACTAGGAGGCAGTAAAGCACAAACTTTGGTGGTGATATGAAAAGGTTGAGGTTTGCTAAGATGCTCACATGGGCATTGCTCTCTCTGCTCAGAACATTTATACAGGTGACTAGTGATTAAACAACATCTGACCAATACCCTTTCTGGTGATTGATTTTGGGCATAGTTTAACCCACAATGTGAATACAAATGGATCTTTGTGTTTTAAGACGTTTAATTAGATGCATTATGAAAAAAACACACACTGTGCAAAAGGGCACACGGTAATTAGATTTCCATTTATACCTCATTCCATTGGCAGGAGAGGCAAATGGGTCATAATGAGTAAAAAATGATTCATCCTTATCTGGTATGACAACGAGCGAGGATGTAAGCCTTCTTGGAACCAGAGCAGCACATAGGACAGGAGCTTATCTGCCGTTTCTGTAGCTGGAGGCGATCTGATGTGCAAGAACATCCTCTGTACAGGGAGCGAGTCTCAGACAGAGCAGTGAAATGTTTTACTCATAGAGGAAGTCCCTCCACTGCAGTTCAGTTTTATTCAGGTCACAGTGAGAGTACTTGGCTGGAGAGCCAACCCTACTAAAGGTAAAGGAGTAGTTCGCTAAAAAGATACTCAAGAACTTAGTCACACTCGACTGAAAATGAAAATTGTCCAGAAAAAACTGATGGATTACCCATTGTGGTGCGACCCTTGAAAATAATTTGATCAAGCGCTTTAGTATCACTAATGGATGAACTTATGGGGAGGGTACTGAAAATGTCAGATCTCACTGTAGGGCCACTTATTGCTTTTTGTCCAAAACTCAAATTTATGCAGGTAATAATAGGAGCAAATGCTTATAAAGTGGAAGGAACTATTGTAAAGGTAAGTAGAAATGCTGTACGGTAGTATCGTTGTATTTTTTTTGCACTTGGCAAATAAAAAAATCGAATTGAAAATTGAAAGTAAAGTGGTTCTGAATGTTCAACTGCCTGCCCTTCAGGCTGGTGGTGCTTAGGCAGATCTCTTGCAGATTGAAGTTTTAGTTATACAAACATTTCATGGAGGCAGAGCTGGTCTGGAGGCAGCTTATTGGTTGAGTGAAACCTCAGCGGGCAAAGTCAAAGAACCCCAATTTTTTCGGCCTTAGAATTGTTTGACTGAAACCAAATGAAAAAGGCAAGAGGTCAGGAGAGCAGGTAACTAATTTTATGATGCCTGAGAGTGAAAAAATACAGTCTAGACATACTGGGACCTTTTCCACTGCAGCAGCACCAACCTTTTGGCATTTCTTTGGCACTAAAAAAAACAGAAACTTTGGATTTTCCATTCCATGCTAAGGGCCCAGTTCCAGTACCACTTGATTTTTTGGCCCCTGCTCAATATGTGGGACTTACAGGACCGAGGGGGCGGGACTACTGTACTGTTTATTGCTGATTGGTTGCACTCTTGTGTGTCACTGCAGCCACAGACAGCTGCAATGTTTAGGCCATGTCAGAAAAGCCAGAAATTTGAAAACGTGTTTTTCGTGTCAAATTGTTGTCTGTTCACACTAGCACATTAAAGTTTTCAAGATGTTGGATCATGCACACCAAAACACAGAAAACACTCAAATTTATTTAATAGACATGAGCAGTAAATCTGAGGCAGCAAGTGGTTTAGGTTTATAAGCATCCAGCGCCTCTCCATCTTTAAGCATCTACATGCATTACTACATTAATTCAATGATGTCATAGCTTTAAAATGTAGGACATAGGACCAGATTGGCTTTCCTGTTCGGATGTGAAGCCCATGTATGATAAATGTCACAAAATCCTCTTTTTTTTCCCCATTTTCGTTTGCCACAGTCCAATGCCAACCAACGTTTTCAGATCTCTCCACATGGGAGACCGTTTAAAAATAAATTCTAGCCACCTTTTCTGTCAACTGTTATCATTTCTCCTGAAACGTAACAGTTGGTAGAAACACAAACGAAAACTTGAACCAGGTCTAGTGCCTGTTCCTGTTTGCTTGATCTTGTTTCTTCTGCAGTGGAAAAAGATCCTAAATTGTCTAGGGTATAGCGAGTTAGCTTAGCAAACCCTCAAAGTTCAAATAATTCATGCTAATATATATTCATCTGTTTTAAAATGGTTCTCTAGCCTGGTTGAATGAATTCCAAGGTCATGAATTAAATGGAAAAAGAAGTCATTGTCATCTAGATTGTATTGAGATTGTATTGAGTTCCCTCTTTGCCATTCAAGTTTCCCTTTTATCTAACTTGAACTTTGATTCCACCCACTGACGTTAAACTTGACCAGGGAGATTATTTCTACCTTCAAGGCAGCTCAGCCTCTGAGAAATAAAACTCCAATCTGCAAATTTCTTCTTCCTGTCTTTTTCATTTATTTCCTTCTCTCTCCATCTCTAAATCTGCCCCATCTGCACTGAATCTCCCTTGTAAGACGACAGGCTGTAAAGGGCCGATCAGCTGGGAACCTCCACCAGCGGCTTTGTTTGCATCTGTCAGCACAGGAGGAGGGTTTCAGGACCTGGGAGGGCCCATCACTCAGGGAGCCTCTTACTGGGCTCACTGGACTGACTAAGGCCTGGGAACCAGACCAACACTGACCAGCTTTCTCATCAAGAAAATGGATGCAGATCCTCTGAAATCAGAGCCCCGTGTCACCGTTTGATGTCCAGTGAATTTACACTGAGAGAAAGTCACCACCGAGCCATCTGTGCTCTGTTTTCTTCACGTTTATTCTGCATTGATAAAAGAATTCAGAACAAAAACGTGTGAATGACATGAACCTGAATATGTTTCCTGAGTAGACACCATTTTGCTATTTTTCTTCATTTCACAATAATGTAATTTAAAGTCCTGCATATGAGCTCTGACTGATATATTGTCATTCATTTATTAATCCACTTTCAGCTTAATGATTAACCATTACATTATAATTTTAATTCAATAGATAAACTAAAATTATAAGCTGCAAATGTGAGCAAAGTACAAACTGCCGGTGTAACCTTTAATCTTGCACCTCTTTTTATTGCTGCCCCAATTTCATCATCTTAACACTTCCTGTATTATCTCTCTGTTGTGCAGCACATTCACTCATTAATCCACTTTCACCTTCACCCGTCAAACTCTGGATTCCCCCTAAGCAAGTTGGGGGGGAAAAAAAAATGTCCACATTGCACGACACCATCACATAAACATTCTGTCTGCTGGTTGCAGCGCTTCACTGAAGTTACATCACGCTTGCATTGAGTGAACTATTCAAACCCAAGACGGCATTGTTTTATAGCTGCAGCGTTACATCATGCGGAAAATATCTAGATGTCTTGTGCATCATTTTCGCACATTTCCCTGTAATTCAGCAGGACTGATATCTTTGGAAACTTTGGGATCTCCACTAGAATTTGTTTGAATAAAGCAGCGCGCATTTGGGATGACAAACCCGCCTATGGGACCTGCAGGGTTGAAGAGGTTTAAGGTTTAATGATTTAAAGATTAAATTTTAACTTTAATTCAGCTATAATTCAGTAAACTACGACTATAAACTGCAAGTGTGAGCAGAGTCCTCCTTTAGATGATGGTGTAACCTATAATCTTGCACTTCTTTTCATTTTCACACCAATTTCATCATCATAGCACTTAAGGTATTAAATGGGTCTATTTTTTGCATCATAATCCTCTGTGGGAACATTTCTTTTTTTCGTGCTTGTCCCTTTGGTTTCCTGATACGACGTCTCTGCCGGGAACTTCTAATCAGCTGCAGCGTTGCACCTCCATGAAATGACACTCTCTTGTCTATAATGCCACTCAGTCTTTTAAAGCTCATGCTAATAGCTCTCAGGATCTCCAAAATATAGATGAAGCAGCGTTACCTTGCTGCCCTTTAATTGCACGCTGTAAGTCATTTTGCAAGAGTAGGTGTCGCTTGTCTCAAATGGAGGATATCTGATTTTGGAGGGAAGCTGCACGCTGCCACGCTGCATTAGATGGAAAGTAAACCTGGCACAGGCGGCTTGGCAGGGCTGTCATTAGATCTACAAAGCTCAGTTCCTCAGAGACAGCGATCTGAGACTGATGACTGTAAAAAGAGCCGTTTTCTTTCTCTCTCTTTTTTTTTTTTTATCTTGTTGCATTGTGTTACCTTCCTCAGCTTCCCACTGCCTGATAGCTCCTTATCGCATCTAAGAGGTGACGGAGTATCATCCACGGTCTCTTAATCATTCAGAGGTAATTTCAAATGCGCGGTGTGCCGATGACCTTGATTCTCCCTCATGAGCCCGCGTGAACTCCTGAGAATATAATCCACGGTGCGGCACTCGGCGAGTTTGAGGATTACTTCTTTCATGCTCTGTTTGAAAAGCTTTAAAAGGGGGCGAGAGAGGGAAAGAGAGAGAGAGATTTTTGCGATAACCCCAATAGAGCTATTGATTTGGAAAGAGGACGTGCTTCACACCTGGCGAGATTCAACAGGAAAACCTAAGAGTTTAATCAATGCAGAGACAGTTAATCAAAAAACATGAGGCCTTCCTGCAGGTTGTGCATGTTTGGATGTATTGAGGTGTGTGTGTGTGTGTGTGTGTGTGTGTGTGTACATATGCAAGGACACAGGTGTGCATCTTGCCAGCAAGTGCCTGCACCTCTCTGGATTCGTGTTTGTTTGTTACTCGGTAATGGCGGAGGTGCACATCAAATATTCATGCCTTAAAAACACAACCTCAGATTGGTTTCTTTCAATTGCAAACATGACTGACATCTTGGAAAATTTCTATTTACTCATGATGTCAAGTCGTCCGCCAGAGAAAGGCAGGCTGCGTCTGAACTCAATTACAGCTTCCTGTACAGGCGGAGGAAGCACAAAGCCGGCGTCTGAATAACATGACGGGGGGAAGGAAGGCAGGTTTCTGTCATTTTCTCCTGTAACTCAGATAGTTTGTGGAAAAATATACAGAAGATCAAACTCTGAGCCCAACCCGTTCTCAAACACATCTTGTCCAAGACGGTTCAATCAAAATATGTATTGGTGTCACCAGACCTTGTGGTGTAGCTCAAAAATGTCCCACACAATGTGCATTCAAACTTTACATCTAATAAAGCATCTAAAAAAAACACTTTACAACTGTATTTACTTGTGACTGATAACACCTTGAGATCCACCACCCAACATTTGAATTATAGGACCTTGTACTGTCCGCAGATTAGAGTCCAGCGTTATGACTGTTATGACTATGAGGATTTATTCCCATATGGGCCATTCAAAAAATATCCCAATAACTCAACCTTATCTGGGTGAAAAACATCATAAAACGCTTTATTTGTTCAAAGGATGTATAGCCCAGTTTGTCATACAAGTGGCTATAAAACAGATTGGGCTTTATGAGAGGAAATGGCCCTCTGCAAGGCGAGAGCCACTTCATCCTCTCCAGCAGTGTTTACATCCTCCTGCTCCTGCCAGTCTAAATATTCAGGATGTGAGACAGACACACACATCGAAGATAAAATACCGAGCACGGCGTCATGTTAAATTCGCTGTTGACTGCAAACACTTGAAGTATCTGTAGGAATATTATAGTGGTTATTTGTGAGGATTATTACAGAGAGGTAATTTAAAATGTTCCAAAAACTAATTTGGCTGGCTCTGTAATGTTTCATGAGTTAGATTAGAAAAATTTCCCTGTTTGAAAACTAAAGTCAAACTGCAGAAGCCCTGGAAACATTTTAATCAAATTGTAGAAAGTTTATCTGTATGTGGTCTGGATCAAGGACAGAGATTTCACTTCAGCTTTGGGGAGGACACAATCTGGATCAAACCTTGGTTCAGCAAATGACACCGACATACTGTAGGAATAATTGTGGCCTAAATGCAACTCTCACTTCGGCAGTAAGATTAGAACAAAACAGGCAAATTTGCATAACAAGGGCAGATTTATTGTCAAAGTAAAAATACAGTAAGACTTTGCAAAGCTAAACCCCTGATCTGAGAGGCAAACACATGCAAGTGTGAGCAAAAACTTGAAACATGCGCACAGAAATGCTTTTAAAGACATGCTTTAAAAAGTCTTTTCAAACAGTTAGGGAGAAGGGTGACATCAGAGCGAGGGAAAACATAAACATAGCTAACGCTGTCTAAATAAGAAAGGAAAAGATCAGATTCCTTGTGGGGTTGTTTTTTTTTTCTATTCCCACTGCATGAAAAACATCAGATTTGTGTGACAAGGGAAGGAGAAAAAAAAAATCAAAGCTTCAGCTGCCTTGTCGATGCAGCCTCATAACCTTGCATTTGTAAGTACAAGAGGACAGATCCCTTTATCTTTAATATTTAACAGTCCTCCAGTATGCATTATGGTTTACTGATGATGTGTTCAAGTGCAGCAGGAGATGTGCTTAGCATTTAAAAGCAGACATCCTATCTGTGTCATGTAGGGCGTGGGGGGCAAATTAAAATTGAGCAAGTAGCAGCTGCAATGTGAATGCAGCCTCACAGACAAGGAGACAGATCACTCTACATTTAATCCCTAACAGAGAACAGTCCACCATACCCTCAACCTATGGCTTAATGGCGATGTGTTCAAGTGTGTCAGAGCATGTGTTTTGCACAACATCAGATTGGTGTCACACGGGATTGTGGGGGATGGACAAATAAGAATCGGGCTCAGCCTCACAGACTGGCATTATTATATGTACTTGCAAAGGGACAGATGACTCTATCTTTAATCTCTACATTGAGCCATAGTGCTGCACAAGCAGTATGGCTTGATGATTGTGATATGTTCAAGTGCATCAGAGGATGTGCTTTGCATTGAAAAAAGAATATCACATGTTTTTCACATTGAAAGTAAGAGCATAAATCAGAATTGGGTCATTTGCAGCTGCAGTGTGAACACAGTCATACACTGAGTTTATCATAGGTGCTTGGAGGGGGCTAGATGCAGATCACTTAAACATTAAACTTTACATGGAACCATCCTATAGTATGCAATATGCCTTGATGCTGATGTGTTCAAATGCATCAGAGAATGTGTTTTGAAATCATCAAATCTGTATCATATAGAGGAGGAGGCAAAACAAATCAGAATTGGACCTGCTGCAGCTAGAATATGAATAGTTTTAACAAAAACTTGCATTATTGTATGCATTTCAAAGGGGGACAGATCACTTTACCTCTGCAGACAACAGGCCTGCACTATGGCTTGATGACGATGCGTTCAGGTGCACTGGAATACCTAATTTGAAATATATAAATAAATCAGAGCTGTGTTAGATTGGAGTGGGGGGCAAAACAAATTAGAAACAGTGCAAAGGCAGACATGCACTATTGTATGCATTATCAAGGGGTCAGATTACTCTACCTTTAACAGAGCTAATGCAGGAGAGCATTCCTATATTAGCTCTCTAGCTTGATGTGTTTAAGTGCATCAAAGGATGCATTAAAAACAAGCATCACATTGGAGGTGGGAGGACAAATAAGAACTGAGCCAGTTGGAGCTGCAGTGTGAACACAGCTTACACCTGATTGTATGCCTTTGCAAGATGACATTCCATTTTTTTTTTTTTTACTTTTGATCCCTACAGTCCTGCAATGGCTTGACGAGAATGTGTTCAAGTGCATCAAAGGATATGTTTTGCAGGAAAGAAAAAGATCACATAGAAGATCGCCTGTGCCACATAAGAGTTGGGGGAAACAAAATATGCTAGAAAATGGCCAGTGCAACTGCAGTGTGAACATAGCATAGACCTGCATCATTGTATACATTTTCAAGAGGATAGATCTCATTACTTTCTATCTCTATGGAGCAGTCCTCCACATAGGTCCTCCATGCACTATGTCCTAATGGTGATGATGTGTTCAAGTACATGAGAGGCTGCATTTTGCAGGACCTGGGGGAAAAATCATTAAATTTGTGTCACATTTGAGGTGGGAGGACAAATAAGAATACAGCCAGTTGCAGCTGCAGTGTGAACACAGCCTGGCAGACTGGCATGCTGTTGTAAAGCAGGAGTCAGGAATCAGCAGCGGTCACGTGACGCAGGAGGCGGGGCTCTGCGTCTCCGCCGGCCAGTAGCAGCCGAGCGTCCGTCCAGGTCCCAGCAGCTCCATGGAAAACGCGAAGAGGAGACGAATAACGGTACTCTACAATATTTATAGAGATGATCCCCGCATATAACGCCGCATCCGCGTCGCCTGCCTAAATAAATGCACTCCGAAACAAACGCAGAACGGTGCTTTCGGGCTCACGAAAACAAGCGGTCCACCATTGTCTGCGTAGAAATAAGAATGGCCTGGATGTGGAAGGTAAGTGGGGGTTTCTCACATACATTACTGGTGGGAAAAAAACAGAAAGAAAAGAAAAAAAATAAATAGGCAAAGGAGCAGCGGACGTGGTTCGTTCCACGTTAGTATGCATTTTAGCAGATGTGAAATGCGAGCCGGTGGAGCAGTGATGCTTCTATGTAATTACCCCTCCTGTGTTTTCTGCAAAGCGCCTCATCTTCGCCTGTTTGGACAGCGATTTGTGATTCGTCTGTGCAAACGACCCAGTGAAAGGAAATTAGGCCTAGGTGTTTAGAGACATATGGGTTAACTTGCATCCTGGCCGTGCGTGCCTCTTCCTCGCGGAGAGGCAGAGGAGGGGAGATGTGCGGTTGTACATGAAAAAATCCTACATGAGACGTTCAGGTGTTGCATGGTGCAGAGTTGAGGCTCACCCAGACGCCCCTGAGAGGGGAGATGCGTTAAAGTGGCACAGGCAAAGTTACTGAAAAG
>OMLF01001792.1:3760-15599 GCA_900302615.1 Holocentrus rufus | reverse complement strand
CAAGAAAAAAAAAAAAAAAAAAAAAAAAAAACGGGATGAATTTTTTCACCTTTGGCCTAAAAAAAGGAGTTGTCCCAAAATGTCAAAAGTCTTCTTGTATGTCAGTGCCATTTAGCTTCTGAGACCACACTGTGCTGACTCTGGGGCTCCGGTCTTCACAGGAGCTGGAAACATCAGCTACTGTACCTCCCTGGGATACTGTAATGATAGGTTGCTGGGACGGGTGCATGTTGGCCCTGAGGGAAGTGGTTTGTCATGAATATGTAGACACAGTCAGCGAATACAAATAGCAGCGTGTCCACCCCCATCGCTTTAACATGGGGCTGTTTTCGTGAAATGGAAACTCAGGTGATGTTAGTTCTGATCCATGTTGGCCAAAACTCAGCAGTAAAATATTAAGAACCTACTTGCTGTTGCTTGAATGCTTGCATATAATTGCAGACTCCGGCTTTTAAAGAAAAAGGCATCAAGGCCGAAGTGGTGAAGGAGGTGTGTGTTTATGTGTGGTGTCTGTATGGATGTGCATCTATGCATGTGTGTGTGAGCCCATGTGTGTTTATGTGTGTATATAAATCAGCTCTCACCTCCTCCATCAGTCCCAGTGGTTTATGGGAGCTCAGCAGGGAGCCACATCAGCCTCCTCTTTGATGGTGACACACATGATTCATGGCTTTTTAGAAGCCGTTTGTTTTCATTACGCCTCCTCGTCAGCTCGCTGTAGCTGTATCACGGTTTTCGTGCAACGCAAGCAAATTTGGGCCAGAATGAGAGGAAAGAATTTCAGAGGAGTGTTTTTTTGGCATTAGAAGAAACAAAGGGGCTTGGTTTTTTTGGGGTAAAAAGAGGAGAAACTTTAGTCAGGACGACTGCTGCCCACTGTTACTTTTTCCACTGGCGCTTGGGTTCAGAGGTGGTCAGGGATTAATAATATGTCTTGGAAAAGCAGGAGATGAAAGGGTATACAGAAAAGTCAAAAGTCCAGTCTTTCTCTATTTATCCAGTTTCTTCTTTCCAATTATCTAGCTTCCAGTCTTTCTCTCAACCTGCGTTCTTGCTCTTTCAGCACTCTTCAAATGCGTTCACTTGAAATAGGCTAGTTAAAATAAAGTTAATTAAAAACATTAAATGAAGCCCAAATATGGCTCAAGGTATGCATACCTACAATGTTGATGATGATGGTGATACTGACGGAGATGATGATGGTTAGAGCGATTTGCGATGACAGCAGAGATCATGAGGATGACATCAGGGGTCAAGGTGCAAGAAGTGAAGCCTACGGGTGGGAAGCCATACTGTCGTGTAGGGGCAACACTTACTAAAGATACAACATCCTTAATCACCAGGCTTGAAATGTTGTGGGCGTGAGTCCGGTTCTTGACCTTTGTTGCAAGTCACACCCCTTCTATCTGTCACTTTTCCTGTCCTTCTTCACTGAGTGGAAACATCATAGACACATCTTAAGAAGATACACTTCTCTAAACTTGAACATGAAGCTATCAACACAGGACGATCGATAATATGAGCGTTTTTGGAGATGCAGGAGTGAAAATATGTGGCTCACTGAGGGAGACATAAATAATGAAAATGGTAAGGTTATTGTGATAGCTCCTTTCAGACACAAACGTACCACTATCTGAATCTGAATATCTAGTCTCACGTGGTCTTCCATAATTGAGGCGAACAGATGATCAGGGTTGAAGATAATGTTAGAAGAATGTAAGTCTACTGGGTACAAAAGAGTTCATAAACCTCCCTCGACCCACCGAGAATATTTCTCTCTCATGAGAAATTTGTCATACATTTTAGGATGGTCGAAAGATGAGTCTATTTTTCTTGAGAACTAGTGACCAGCAGACATTGTTGACCAGGCGCCTTCCATCCTCCAGACAGAGAAAGCGTAGCTCAGTCTCTCGTGGGCCAGGTAATTACATCCAGTGAGCTTACTGTCCATCTCGTCGCTCTGCAGAACCTGGTAGAGAAAGTCTATGTAGCGCGATGCCAGCTTCAGGATCTGGATCTTGCTCAGTTTGTCCGAGGGAAGGGTGGGAATGATCTTGCGCAGAGAAGCGAAGGCATCATTCAGGGACTGCGTCCGCTGGCGCTCACGGATGTTGGCAATCACCCGCTGGGTGTGTGGGTCCTCCAGGGCTTGGAGACCTCCGGGACCAGGACCCGGGAGGGGAGAGAGGGACAGGCCTGAGGAAGGAGGCCGATGCTGGGGGCTCTTCTTGAGTCTTTTATGTCCTGTCGGGCCGTGTGGGTGAATGTCGTCTCCTGGCTTGGCCTTGCTGTCCTCTGCTTGTGTGAGGGTGGTGGCACTGATAATAGGATCTTCCATCCGTGGGCCTGTCTGCCGTTTGCGCCCAGTGATCCCCGGCGCCGCTACAACAACAGGACAGGCGTTGGACGGTGGTTTCCCCGTGTCTTCCTCACTGGAAGCCACCCCTCCCTCAGGGTGGTCATCGTTGGACTGCTCCTCCTCCCTCATTCTTGGGCTCTTCTCTTTTCTATAAACTCCCCTCTTTCTCCTTTCTGCCACTCTCTCTATCCCTCAGTCCTCCTGAATCTACTTTATCTCTGTCCACGTTCTCTCCCTCTCTCTCTCTTTCACCGGTTCCCCTCTGTCTTGTTCTCCCTTTCTTCGGTAACTCCCTCTGTTTTGTTAGCTGTCTCCTCTGTTGTACTGCACTTCCTCCCTAACTCTTAACATTACACTCTCTCACATCCGAGCATGCCAAATCAAGAAAGATGCTGGATCAGTAATTTTGACAAGCCACGGTGCTTCTTCATCCCTTCGTAGATGTCCTGTCAGTAATCTCCCAGTCTCTGTGAATATGCTTGAGCTGCTTGAGTAAGCCGGACTGTTCTCCCGTCCTGCTCCTGCAGCTGTATGTGAGACAAGAGCAACTTGAATTGCACTTTTTAAAGGGAAAGGAGGTCGAAACTTTCAGCTTCCCACCCATCTGATTCTCCGATTGGTTCATAAGAGCTTTGAGGGCTCGACAGAGCCAAAGACAACAGGAAGAACGAGCAGCTCGTGATTGGCTGGATCAAAAAGATGAGGCGGAGACAAAGGTATGTGGCCCAGCCAACCAAACCGGGTCTTTCTGACGTTTGTTTTTTCTCATAGAAGTTGCCCAAGTTTATAGGTTCCAGATTTCTTCCAAAACAAGCCGCTACCATCCCCCCTCGCTCCCTTGTGTCCTCTCCTCCTCTCCACAACTCAGCACCATCATCAGTTGTTTTGAATTTGAAAAAAATGATATAGTTGAGGGAAAAGCGAAACCGGGAGAGAGGCTCCTTGCATATGTTCTTTTCCCTCTTGAAACTGTGACTGTGAAACTGAAAAACTGTGAAATTTGGTAAAATCTGTTTATTTTCCATGAAGAAAGTAGCCATTTTTTTGCACTTATAGCTAGTGATGCAGTCATCATAGAGTAATTATGAACAGGTATTTTAGTACCTTTTAAACTGTAATAAAAGCAGAAATACAGGGTAAGTGTATCCCTTCACCAGTGAGGTATTAGAAAATAAAAAGATAGGCTTAGATGGTCACAAGACAACCACAAACCTAAACAAATATTTATTCTTTTTTCATAAAAACATTATTTAATTTTCTCCCCCTTTGCACATACAACTCAGATCAGTTTAAGATTAAGATGAAGGTGAAGTTTGACACCACTCACTATGGTGTTTATTCTAAAGGTAAACCACAAAGTTCTATGTAAGCCTCTTAAATGTTGGGAAACTGTATTCTGGAAACCAAAATTGACCTTCCACTACCCAGCATATTTCATAAACTTTAAGTTGTCATCTACATTAATCTCCTAAGTTGTACAGTAAGGAACAAATGCACAGTTTCTGTTGCTCAGGGTGGGTTTTGCTGGTTGAGAAACAACTGAGACAGCGTGTTTGGTTGTGTTTCATTTTACTGGCGTGGACTTGGCGTGAGTTTGTAAAGCAGAAACCTGGAGGGAGGAAGGAGCTGGCATCCAGACAGGAGTGTAGCGCTGAGGTCTAATAGCTGCATTAAGGAAAGAATGAGCGCTGTGGATCGGCAGGAGGCCGATGGGAACTTTTGTTGCTTTCATCCTCTGAGCTACATCTAAAACAAGCCTCAGCCCGATCCAACGTGGACTTTACTTTCCAAAAATACTCAAGGAGCCTCCAGTATGGCCCGCAGCCACGCCCCCGCGAGAGAAACATCTATTGTTAGATTGTTACTTTTTAGAGACAAAATGCTCTCCAATGTTGAAAACTCTTGAGTGAAAATGGTTGTGTTCAGGCACAGTAAGATCACAAAACTCTGAATTAGGACACAAAGTTGGACAAACTCAAAGTCTGTCCCTCCTTTCTCTCCACTGAGTCAACTCAAAGATGGCTCAAGTCCACAACAAGAAGAGAAACGTCTATTGTCTGACCACAAATTGGATGAAAGCATTTCTCTTGAGCACACAGCATTGCTCACTGACAGTGCAGCAGTGTAACTATGTTTTTGTTGCCACAACAATGTTTGCACTAGTTTGACTGCACTATGCATAAAACCCCATGTCTTAAAAAAAGTTGTGACTTTAGAAACTTGCTGGTGCTGCATCTTTAGGCTCCAGTGATTAAGCGTTTCTTCATGGGAATATTATATATACTTTGCACACTGGCTGGGCTTGTGCTTGTTTTCTGGCAGCATAGATTATTGAAACTGTCATCAAGAAACCCTGGGAACGTTTGAAACCTTATTGATTTCAATGACGTACATTTGAAACAGTAAACAGGGTTTGTGTATGGCAATATGTACAGCTGGAGCCCCCCCTTTTGGTTTCTATATCTTGAACTCTGGCCATCAGTGGGTTTGTTATACAAATTCACGCACAACGCATGAGCCTTGTTCAAATCCTATATTTTAAATTCTAGTTCAGAGCCCAAAGTTCCCAAAGATACCAACCATGTCCTGCTGAATTACAGGAAAATATGTATGGAATGATGCACAAGATGTGGATATTTTCTATTTAATGTAATGCTGCAGCCATAAAATGACATCTGGCTTTGAATATTTCACTCAATAGAAGTGAGATGTAGCTTCAATGAAACTGCAACCAGCACATACAGAATATGTGACATTGCTGTACAATATGGAAAAAATGTTTTTCTAATTTTGAAGCTACTTAAGTAGATGTTTAAGGGAAAATCAGAGTTTAAGAAGTTAGACTAAAATTTGGCTAATCATTCTCTCCCAGCAACTGGTTGACAGACTGAAGAGTTAAATAAATACTCCAACATTTTGGGCAAAATACCCTTTTTCGCACTTAGCCAGACTAAGACAAGATGTTCGATACCATTTTCACCTCTGTGTATCCACTGCTTCGGTTCCTATGGGTAACATTTGGTGTTAGCTTTACATAAAGACTTGAAGTCTACAAGAGGGAGTCATTAGCCTAGCTCTGTCAAAGTGAAAAAAAAACCTTACCACAACTCTGAAGCTATCTTATTTATAGCTATAGTAAATTATTTATTTACTGTAACCGCTAAGCTAACACAAAATGCTAGCCATAGGAACCAAACCAGTGGACGTATAGAGGTGAAAATGATATCAAACATCTTGTCTCAGCCTGAGGAAGTCGGAAAAAGTGTTCCTTTAAAGTAAAAGATTTTGAGTTGATAGCATGAAGACATTTAGGTTCTCACTTTCCAAAGGGGGTACGCTTAGTAGCGATGAACAACTATGGACATCTTTACCTTTAATTTTATCAGCATATTTACATGGGTTTCAAAGTCGGTGCCATCCTATCAACTTCTATTTAGCATCAAAATATCAGCTGGATTTTAAAGAAGAGTCAGTCCCTCCTCCAACTTTCCAATGAAGAGTTTTTGTAACCTCCAGATCAGGTGAGTACTAACATGGTTTTGTCATGGCACACAAACAGCGGCCTCTCTCAGCAGGCGTTTTACCCAGAAGTGAGCTGTTAACCTCTTTCCAGGGAGCGCACTGAACCGGCCTCCACACAACGGCCAGATGGGCCTGTAAAGACTGTGGAATTTAAGATTTATCCTGCCATGAACCCACTGTATTCTGCTGCCTCTACCATGTATGTGTGCTATGGAAGCTGCTCAGACTTTTCCTTTTCAAAGGAAAACTGGATTCAACTGAAATGAATCTGTATTGAAGAATTCTGCTGAATTTCCTACCGCAGCTCTTTTCTTTGGAATAACATTTCCAGTTCTATTAGAAATACCATTTCTTTTGTAATCTTAAAAAGGATCAAAACCCTTTTCACTGTGCTATAATCAGTTTTAATCCCCTAATTTTCTACTGTTGTAACATTTTTTATTCATTTTTTTTTTTTTTTGTTGCCTAACGTGTTCTGAGACACTTTGTGTGATGTTGCATTTGAATTGTACCACAGAGGTGTCTGAACTGGCCTGTTGTCGCATCTTTCTTTTAGATGCCAACAAAGCTGAAGCGGCCATGCAACAGTGGTGGGCGGAGTAAAAAAAAAAAAAAAAAAATGGTTTGACTTTCCACAGCTTTGTCACAGCTGTCAATGAATAAGGGAGCTGCTAATCTATGGTTGTAGTATGGTAATGTATTCTCTGTCACATATGGTCATCGTATGTAGACCACTGACAGGATTTCAGCTAGGAGGAGACTAATAACTTGTAATATATGATAAATAAATAGTATCATTACATCAGCAGTCCTGTAGGGAACAAACCTGCTCCCAGACAATGCTTACATTGTTTGGGGGCAACAATACTAATATGTTGTTGTGGAAATCAGAGTCCATCAATACTCATGTGCACGTGTCGTCATGAAACGGACCGATCCCTTTTCATCTTCCACTCTTTAAACATCATTAGCTTGTGCATCCTTTCTGGGGGCCATGGGACACCTGCGACGGATCACAACTATTTACACATCGCAGTTCCCTTGAAACTGTTCCCTGTTTGCTAAAAATAAATACCTCCGAGCTAAAAGAATGGTGGAAAATGGTTATCAGGGCGCGATATAAACACACATACACTGGGGCAGGGGAGAGGGGAGAGGCGGCCACGCTCACAATGCCTTGTGTTGTGTGGGACTGCCCCCCTGAAGACCGCCGGTGTCTGGAAAAGGGGAAAGAACACCGGACCCTGTCTGTTTGAACTGCACGCTCAAATGAGGACTTAGCCTAAATATTTCCACAGAGAGAAAGGGGAGAATGTTATCACATGTGGAGTTTATGTATACACGCACGCACACACACACACACACACACACACACACACAAGGTTTGCGCAAATACACGGGTTTACAGTGTGGCATGCAGTTATACAGACACATATACACAAATGGACATATGCGTGTATGCGTGTATGCATGAGCCGTCAAGCACATGCCAGCATGTGTCCACATGAGTTCCATACACGCTTCCTAGGGCTCCATTTCACATGACTTCACATAAATGGTGCATCATTATGCACGGGGCTTAATCACCCAAAGGGCCTAATATTTGCTAAGAGAATCATATATATAATATTGTTGGTGTAATGCAGTAAAAGTTCATTTTCAAAACACTTTTAACGTTTATTTTTCAAAATGTCAAAAATACAGAGGATCCATTAAGTAACAGTATTTGTCAGTTAATAATGTTCCATATCTATCATCCTTTATTTATGATATATACAGTATTTAATATACTGTTTCTGATTTGTGCTATTAGATATTGTGTATGACACAGTCCCTCACATGTGGAAAATCTTAAAGGACTTTGAGCTCAGTCATCATCACAAAAATGTGTTAATAGGAAAAATATCTTGTTTTTGGATATGTAATGTTTCTGCAGGAGCCTGATGACATTCAGTCAGATACCCAAGTATTGGAGCAGCAACTTGGGGTCAGTCCAGTTTCCACTGAATCAATACAAGGAGTGATTTACTTAATTTGTTTAAAAAAAAAAAAGTCTCTTTAACCCCTTGCATTCTGTTTCCCCATAAAATTTCAAAGTAGCTTCGAAGTTAGAAAAAAGAAATCCATACCGTATAACCTCACATGCATTAATTCCGCATGTGCCTGAGTTTGTTCCAATGCTTTATATAAAGAGTGCAATATTAAGGACTCCGCACTTTTTGAAATAATCAAAATCAAGACACCATGTTTACTGGCTGCAAACACACATTTCCCTCTAACTCAGCAGGGCATATCTGGTATCTTTGGAAACCTTGAGGCTTGGCTAGATGTGCTTAAAAGTTCTGCAGGTTTTATCAAGAGCTGAGAAGAAAATTATGTTGAATCCATAGAAGATGGAAAGAATGGAATCAAAAATTTTGAGGGTCACATTTTGTAAATTTTCAGTGATTTCATTCATTAATTCCATAATGTGGCTATTGTGAAGCCCTTTAAGACTGTAACTGCGATTATGGGCTCTACAGATTTGAAAAGTGTGAGATTGAGAGCGGGCAAAACAATAAATGCCACTTCAAAGTTCAAAGTTTCAACTTTATTGTCCCTAGTTATGGCCACTCCCTTGCAGCAAGGAAACATCATTAAAACAATTCACAGTAAGTAGACACAGTTACATTAAATAGCATACAGAGTGCAAAGTACAATGAGCAAAATTAGGATAGAAGTTAAAAAATAAATATAAAATACATTCAGCACCCCACACCTCTAACCTCCACAGTTCAACATTGCAGTAGGTACAAATGAGAACTTTTTTGTATTATTGGTAACTGTAACATTATTGCAATACTAAATAATTGCACTACTTATCACTGGGAAAAAAAGTGATCATGTTCTTGTAAATAATCCTGTTGAGAGTTACTCTGGCTTGTGTTGCCTGTCTGGTTTCCAGGTATGAAGCTTGAACCTCGCGTGCCACCGTGTCATTGTCTCACTGACATGGAGGAATGTCTAACAGGAAAAATAACTGCGTTCAGAGAAAAGTGAAACTACGGAGATGTGTGTTTGTGTGTGTGTGTGTGTGTGTGTGTGTGTGTGTGTGTGTGAGGGAGAGAGGGAGAGAGAGATAAGCTTTTTTTTTTTATCAAACGTATCAGCCTACTTTCAGATGATTTATTATTGTCCAACTTAATTTTTAGTTTTTTCAAAAATTTTTTTATTTTGCTGCTTGAGAAGATAGTTTTGCAAATGTCATTAATTTTTTCTTGGTTTGTGCATCTTTCAAGACATCACAATATAAGAAAGTAACCCTTAAAACACATTTTTTTTTGAGACAGTTTCCTTTCTTTCAAGCAAGAAAGTTTATTATGTTCATTGTTTATTGTGAATTTTGCCTAAAATATATATGACATGATATAAATACTGAAACAATCATATTATTACCAGAATATGACTGAAAACACCTTGAAATTAGCTTACAATAATACATCCTAATAATGAAATAAAAACAATCAGTCTTAACATAAGACTTTTTAATAAAATAAGATGAAATGCTTATCTCTTGTTTGCAGTGTTGTATAAGAGTAGGAAAGTACATAATTATATAGAAGATAATGAAAGTAAATTCTAAGATAATTCTCAGATGTTGCAACATCTAGAAAGTAAAACTCTCTCTCTCTCTCTCTCTCTCTCTCTCTCTCTCTCTCTCTCTCCGTCCTGATCAGATCCAGATGCAGGCCTGCACTCCAGTCTTTCATCTCCTCTTCAGATCCTGATTGATGCTGCACATTTCATTTCCTATTCAGCGAGGTGACAGTGTTATACGTGTACACAGCTTCCCTCTCTTTCATTTCATTTTTTTTTTCTCTTAAAACTGCGTCTCAAATGCCAATTTCTCTTGAGGTCTGACAGGAGGATATGGACACATTTGATCATGACAGACGGTGAGCTGGCAGATGGAGGGGCAGTCTGATCTGCATGGGAGTGATTTTTGTGCATTGAAAACCTGCTTGACATAGCACACAAAAAGAAATGGAAGATTTTAGTACCTTACATTATAAAGTGTAAATAAATACAGTGCTCCTATAAACTTAGACACTGTTCTCATGTTACAGTACTTGATGATTTTCAAAATATGTTTTTTAATACACCATATTGCTGTCTAGAGTGTCAAATCCCTGTGTGTCTGCTGTTTACACTGTGAGCAGATCAGACCAGGCTCTTGCCCCTGAGGAATCACAGCTGCACATGTAGCTCAATGAACATCCCAGATAGTTTAATCTCACTGTTAGCTGTCCAGAGAGGCTCCTATCGCTGCCCCAAGTGTTACCCACTACCTTCCTGCTGCTTCCAGAGCTATCCCCTGCTGATCCTGCTGCACACACAAATCTCCAGACTAGTTCCAACTGTGATTCATAAACATCTGAAAGTTGAACTAAAATAAGTAGCTGAGAGAAAAAGAATGATAAGTGTTTGAACTCTTTAATTTCACTGTCTGGATTAAGATTGCCTAGGAAGTATGGCTGGGGGATGAATGGACTCCTGGTATCTCAAACTGCTCAATCCTAGTTTTCAATTGAGTGAAAATACCGACCTGATAAAAAATTAATTTTGATTATTTTCTGCTGTGTGATGAAATAATAATAATAAAAAAGCCTCAAGAGAAAGGCAGTTCAAACTTCAAACAGGAAGTGGTCCAAAGTGGTCCACAGTGCACCAAACAGAGCTCTGCATGCTGCCTTTCATTAAACTGAAGGACTCCAAGAAAATACAGTGCATAAGGTAGAATACAAGCTTATTTATTAGTTCAAACATGTATTTGCAGAAACATAAGCAATATAGGTTTTCTTCCATTCACTGAAAGTCCTCAAACAGGGAGACTTCACTTATCCCACAGGCAATCACTAGCATAGCTTACCAAATTCATATGAGAGTCTGAGTGTGCTGTACATTTTTGACAAACAGGACGACTAAAGACTAAATTATTGCATAGGTTTTCAGTTTTTAAAGGAATACTCAAAAGTTTTGGGCAACATTAGATGGTAGGAACTATAACTGCTGAACATATGTTCCTACCATCTAACTTCTTTCAAATACACGATACATTGTGTAAATACGAAAGGAGTTGTTGTAAGGCTTATTTTTTTCCACTTTGACGGAACTAGGCACCCAACCAGTGGATGTACAGATGTGAAAATGGTATCAAACATCTTGTCTGAGTCTGGGTAAATCAGAAAAAGGATATTTTGCCCAAAATGTAAGAGTATTTCTTTGATGACAATCCCACATCACAGAATCAAAAAACCTGTTTTTCTTGTCCACACGACAATGCCAGGCTGCCGTTTTCAAATGTACACTCTTTCGAGAGCATATTTGACGACGTATTTGTTTTCGCAGGTGGACATTTTCAAATTTAAAAACCTGGCTAGTGTGGACATGGACTTAAACAAATAGGATATGAAAGACTCTTTGGAAGGTAGTAACAAAGAGCCTCATAATAGGACAGTTAAATCAGTTTTTGGCAGAATAATGAGATATTGTGTTGTATGATGCGTTGCACTTGTATAACCTGAGATTTTATCACCCATATACCATCTGTGTCTGCACCCTCAGTAAGAGCACATATGTTACACTTGAAAACATGATTAATGAGCTCAATTAAAAGAAAAGCAACAATGATAATGATGATAAAAGGTACATATACAACACATATTGCCAACAGAACAAACAAACACAACAACATAACAAACACAACAACAAAACAAAAGCATATACCACAGAAATACACACATAAAAAATAAGCTACATCATAAAGACAAGGAGAGGAGTGTAGGTAAAATATAACCATATTAGTACAGTAACAGATGTAACTATATATAAACATAACTTAAACGTGTGCCATATAGGAGACCTTCTTAAGACCCCGAGCAGCAGGTGAAGATAAGGTCCACCTGGGATCACAGCAGC
>OMLF01001779.1:4600-32709 GCA_900302615.1 Holocentrus rufus | reverse complement strand
AATCCACTCCTCAAATCCTGGCCAATAAACCTCTTGAGCCCACACCCCATGCACACACACACACACACACACACACACACACACACACACACACATACATTTAAAACCTCTGATGCATTGCATACCGCCACTTCACTGCACTGATACACACACTTGCATGCATGCTTTTTTTTCCTTTTTTTTCTTCTTTTTTTTTTTACCACAACCCACCCACATGCATACTTGTAATTCACATACACAGTCACACACACACACCCTTCTTTCCTGGCTTGTTTCAGTGCAAAGCATCCTTGGATGTAAAGCCAAACCACAAACAGGGTTATACACAAAAGATGATCAAAACCTATTTAAAAAAAAAAGACGTAAAGTTTTGTGGTTTACATGCTGGATTTATGCGAGTCATTATGAATGCTGATTTTGTGCAATGCCTTTTAAGTGCGGCTGCATTGTATAGTGCACCTTCTGTCGGCCTTGATGTTGTCTGGCGAGGTTTAGGGAATCGCTTCAAACTGCTCAGTGTGGGGATAGTCATGTTTTGTTGTTATTACATTTTCTTTTGTTGACGCACAGAGTCGAGTTTCTCAAGTGACTCAGTGTGCTGTATATTGTGGAATGTATCATTTGTTGTTTTTGTCTTGCTGTCGCCATGAAATCTGAATTGTAATGGAATGAAATAATCACACAGGGCATGCATTAAGCGCTTATTTGTTCATGCATTTCGGCGCTGCACAGAAGAAAGACAAGTCATGCGGCAGAGAGCAGGATGTGGTGAGAGAATGGTGAATGTTTATGCAGTATGTGGAGAAGCGTCTGTCGGGCTGTCTTGGCTGTTTCCTGAATGCAAAGATAAGCTACAAGAGGAGAAATCATGTCGGCTCCGAGTCTCGTGATAAAAGGGGATGTTTCACTGCAACCACAGGGAATGATATTGAATAACGGCAGTGGCACAGTGCTGCACAAAAGAAGCAGTCAGCAAGTTAAAGCAATGACCTTTAACACTGATACACCTGTGGCTTCCATGCCTTGCTGATTCTCACTATAACTCCCACTGAAATATGCAAAGATTTACACCCACGCTCTTCCAGAAAAGCCAATCTCTCCCTCTCTTGTTCTCGCTCTCCATGATTGATGGTGAGGTTCGAAAGTATTGGGTGACATGTTGTAACCGAGCAACCTCCACCCACTCCTCTCTCCTCGGAGGCCACATTTCTACATTCATGCTCACCAAAGTTTGATGGCACAAGATAACTATACATGACATCCTGTGTCTTGCTTAAATGTCTCTCTCTCTCTCTCTTTCTCTCTTTAGCTCACAGCAGTGCAACTCTGTGTGAGAAGGAGGCAGTGTAACTCCCCAGGGAGCTTTGACTATTTATTTAAGCCGGTAGACTATGTACTATCTCTAACCACAGTAATGAATATATAGAACAGGAAACCAACTGTGCTGACCCAGAATGCACAAAACCAGGAAGTGTGCAGAAATAGGGCATGGAAAATTCTTTACTTGTGGCTTTAAGACAAAGTTGAGACTCTTAGTGGGCTATTATTAGTTATTGCACTGTGCTTATTTGTGCTATGATTAGAGATACAAGGAATTGCATCTTATTTTACCTGAGCTACCTGAATAATTTTGGGCAGAATTATAATTCACACAGAAATTTCTCATCAGGACTGCACCTGCATGAAGCTTAAAGTCTCCCTTGGAAGTAATCTTGAATTTTGTAATGAACATGATAATGCATGCACCTGTTGCAGTGTGATGCATCTCTATAATGGTGCCATTACAAATGCAGTGTTGCCACTTAATTCTTATTCCTTTTTTTTCTGGTTATATGGATGCATATTTTGTGCTTTTTGTTGTATTTTACACTCAGAGAAGACCAGCTGCCTCTCCATCTCACTTTTCTATCCTGGGTATCTATGCTGCACTTTCCTCTGCTATGACTTAGTCATCTATTATCTGTCCAGTCACCAGTGTAACCTTCTCCTGTACTTGTCTTCTCTCTCTAGCAAATGGCGAGACGTCCCATGGCCACGGGACGATTAGTGTCACTGCCCCTCATCTGTACTACACCTGTCCTGTGGGTGCCACTGTCAAGCTTTCGTGCGCCCAGAAAGGCGCTGCCATGCACCCCGCCGACATCCTGAAAAAAAGCTGGCTTTTCACCCCCCACAGTGACCAGCGCTGCCACGAAAGGGTGGGTCCGCGCCACGCTCCCATTTTTAACCACCCGCACGGCAACCACACCCTCCCCGCGGGGTTGTCGTATGGGTCTGCGGAGCACAACTTCTGGGTCACGCTGCAGAACGTGACCAACAGCGACCAGGGGCGCTACTGCTGCATGGTCCTGGACATCAGTGTGGAGCACAGACACGGCACCGTCCAGCAGAGGCCGCACAGCAGTATTGTGCTCCACGTCACGCCACGTAAGAACACACACCTGCTGCTCTGTGTGTATATGTGTGGGTGTGATTATGCAATCAGTTAAGCAGTAACACTGTGTTGAGAAACTTCCTCTAAGTCATTGTTCTACGGTAAACTGGTACATGAAAAGGCTAAATTATTCATTCACCTTAATCATAGTGACTGTGCACAGATGCTTGGCGGTAAGATGTTTGTCATTATGACAGTTCAACCCACTGTGATCTACAACACTCATTGCAGCATTTTGATGAAATGTCAAACACTATGGTGAGAAGTGACTGCTGCATTTAAAAGGCGAGAAACCCAAACCCAGTCTACATCTGAATATATTTGAGGCTGAACATGCTATTGTCTTTTCCCAGGGAGAAGTGGATCACAAAACTGTACTGTTTGGGATCCCAAGCCGTCTGAAGGTTTGTCACTTTATCCCGTTCCCTGTCTAATTCATGCTGAGCCTTGGGACATATTTAAAATTTAATAATGCGGTACTTTTGCATCAAAATATCACCCTGTTTCACCAGTTGCTCTGCCATCAATTAAACAAACTTTTTTAGTGCAAAGACTGCAAAAACAACATTACTCGATGTTTAACAAGTGCACCCACTGATACAAATATTAGATTCATAATAATACCATAAAAATAACTAGGACAAATGCAAAAGTCTTGCATGATCTTTCTGCTTTGGTCTGGCTGTGGTCCCGGCAGTGGTCAGGGATCAGGGGGCTGGGAGGTTCAAATACTGCACATGACTGCAAATACTGCAATATATGATATTATCACATATCAGCCCTGACCTAGTCATGTCCAATGGGAGGATAAACCAGTCAGTCCATTCATTAATTCACAGTCTCTGTGTTGTATCCTCAGCCTCTGTGTCGGTGGCCTTGGCCACAGCAGCCTGCGTCATGGCTCTGCTCTCTCTGCCTGTTATTCTGGTCCTTGTGTACAAACAGAGGCAGAACTCCGAGTCCAGCAGGCGTAAGTATTACCAACATACACACTCTCATGCACACACACACACACACACACACTCATTTCCATGCCTGTGCAGTGCACTGGGCGTAAATCTCTCACACTGGGCTGCCCATAGTGCTTTGTCCGACACACACTTCCTGTCAGCGCGGTGGTTTTAAAGGATGTATTTCACACAGTGGGAAACACATTCACACTGTATCTGTAGTGTTCCGCTTGGTTTCAGTTCATTCACAATGGCCCATTTCCCTTTTCCTCTCTCCCAGGTGCACACGAGCTGGTGAGGATGGACAGGTGAGTGTTCCCACAGTCTGTCAGGCAGCTGGCCTCGCACACACACACTGCAACAACACAGCTGCTCTTTACAATATCTATAGCACAGACAGAGATGATTCAGCTATGTATTGATGATGCACTTCTGATAACTATCTGACTGGTCAATGACGAGTTACAGCCATGCTCATTCATTTTGAGACATTAATGTAATTGCTAGAGACAAACAAGACCACTACTGAGAGAACCGGCAGACTTTAAATGGCCTCTAAACATCATTTCACATTTTCTGCCACTGGGTTGGATTTTGCGGGAAATCTGTTACTTTACAGCACAAAACAGGAAGAAGTCACTGCTTTTCCAGCACAAATGGAGATAAACATGCAGAGTTTCTGGCAATGGAAGATGGTAGAACAAGTAAAAGGCCTAAAGAATATCTAGTGTGTTTGTCCCCTCCAGAATAGACAAAGAGAAAATAAAAGTATGTAAAGTGAAGCCACAGAGGTGGAGACGTAGTATCAAACATTCTCTGTGATAGAAGGCGACATGATTCATGGGAAATGTGGTCAACCACTAATAATATCACTGGTGTGAGACAGAGGTTACTATCTGTTTCAGCCAGGGTCTCTTGTCTTGGGCAATTGAAGGGCGTTTGAAGAGTACATCAGGCCATGTGACCGCATTCTCTTACTCATCAGTATGCTTCTCTTTCTTGTGTGCGTGTGTGTATGTATGTGTGTGTGTGTGTGTTCAGTGAGGCTCAGGGCCATGAGAACCCTGTGTTCCTGGGCGGATCACCACAGATCAAGACCCGCACAGTTTCTCAGATCATGACTCGGCAGGCCTCTGAGACGGGACGCCACCTGCTGTCCGAGCCAGGAACTCCCCTCTCCCCTCCTGCACACGGTGACGTATTCTTCGCAATACAGGGTAAGACACATACACACACATGCACATACACACAGAAACACACACTCCTGTCCTGTTTAATAAATAGATGTAGGCTATCAACTAGACTGGACAATGTTTACATCCTTGGACAAAATTTACAAAGCTGCACTTTTTTCCAAATGTGTAAATGATGGTGCTACTTTGCTTTTGCTCATATCATATAAAAAGAAGCCACATAAAGCTACATCGTGCATGTAGGACAAAAGGAAGGACACTTTCCGCTCTGTCAAAAAGAGGTCGTCTGAAACTGTGGTGGATCTCCGCGGCTGCAGCTCGATGTATGTCAGGACAGGACATGTTAGCCACCATGGCACAAGGTGTTCATTCAACAGGATGTGACACGGCACAGGACAGGGCCACCTCTCCACTTTGTTCAATGTTTGCTCCTCAGTTGGGCTCAACCCAACCTCACTCACCAACCACCCAAGATCAGGAAAGAAAACGATTCAATCTGACACTCGAAAGTGATTAAGCTGAATGAGCTTGCACCTATTGGCTGGTCGTGTGTCACGAACCACAATTTGCATGCAGGCACACAGCTACCTACACGCTTCCGCTTGCCTCCGTGCAGTGTATGCAGATGATGTGCAGAAGTGCAGAGTGCTGCTGGCATTGCACAACATCGCAGTTCTGAAGAAAAATATTTCAAAATGTACACTCAGTACAATAAAAGGTTCTGACGAAATCAAAAACCAGCCACGGTTTTGCGTGCCTTTTACTAAAGATCATGCAACTTCCTGCATCTGGTGGAAGTGTTCACACGCATGAGCCAGCCCCAGCACTCTCACACAAAACAGCTGGGTAAAGTGTGATGTGACTAAGGAAAGTGGTATGTGGATGGAGTCTAATTTCTTTCCCCGACAGAACTGAAACCACCTGCTTGTGCTGTCACCCTCACAATGCTCCCCCTGCCCGCCTCCCTCTCCTCCCTCGCAAGTCATTCTCCACTCATCAGCACTCTCATTTAACACTAATGGCCCCATCAGCCGCTCTTCCCAGACTCAACCTGAACTGATGCTGGGACATTAGTTACGGTGGAGGGGTTCAATCCTGAGTGTTTTTCTGCCGATTCCCAGGGCACCTGTGCAGACATTCCAGGCATACTGAGGTGGATTGCCCCGTTTCCTGGCAGCTCGGTCTCGGGGGGCGCAGGGGAAAAGGACAGGGCCCAGCTCGACGAAAAAAAACACCCTAAACTTGAACTCATGCTATTCCTACGACCGTTTAAGTCAGGATTTGCATGTCTCAGTGATGTCACACTTTCTGGTTTTCCAAGGCTTCTCATCCAGAACTGTTACAGCTGAACTTGGCAAGATTTAATGTAAAAATACACTTGTTTTGCCAGGCTAAGGCTGCAATAGAGAAGAGCATCTTATTTCCCCAGTAAAATCACCAAGAATGACGTTTTTGTGCTGTCACTGGTGGGAAAACTTCTCCACCCACAAGAGATCTTTTGCCTCTCTGGTCCCTTACCCTCTCTTGTGGTGTTCTTTGGTGTAAAGCTTCACAAACTGGCACTGCTGATAAACATCAGTGTGCTGTGTCCGCTTTACAGATGTCACGCTACATGATTTCTGAGTACTGAAGATCAGAGTTTGTGAACTGTTACCTTGCCCTTTGACTTGGTGAAACCAACATGCAAAGTATCTGAAAGTGGCTTTAAAATGGTAGGAAAGAAAGCTAATTTTGGTTTAAATTATATGTACACAAAAAAAAAAAGAAAAAAAAACACTATGCACATTATTTACCATTTCACGGTCACTGTCCAGTGTTTGCTTGAGGGCATCTCAGATTAGAGACATATTTTTTCTGGATTCCAGCTTTGGGAAACGAGTTGTTCATGGCTGCAAATTTTGACAAAACCATCACAGGAAAAAACTATTTTTTAATCATGGGGTGGATTTTCCCTGTCAGAGCTTATTTCCTTCAACGGTCTCCAAATTGCAGACTGGTTCCATCTCCGCTACGTGTGTAAAGGCTCACTTCAGCTTTCCTTCTTCAGCATGACATCCTCCTGACCTTCAGAGGAGCGGAATAAAAGCAGCAGTTCCCTTTAACATGTCACAATCCTGGCTAAACGCCTCGTCACTTGTTCTGCTTTTTAGTGGGTTTATGGTGAATCGTATCTTTTTCTGAGAAATAGTCTATAGTCTATACGTGTGTGTGTGTGTTTGGTTGTGGGAGTATGTGCGCGTGCTTGTGTTTCCACTGGGGTACGAGGGTGTGAAAAAAAAAAAAACACACTGTGATCTGTCCTTTGACATGATGTGCGTTTTTGGCAGAAACAGGAAGTACAGTTTCGAATAAGCAGGCTGAATTTCTATGTCAGCACGCAGATACAAACATGCATCTTTGCAGGTCAAAGCATGTGGATATGAATTAATCTTTTCCTGCTAATATCTCTCACTGACCAGCTGTTCTCTCTTTTGCAGAACCCATTCCAGAGTCTCCAGACTTCATGCAGGTTTAAAGTGGGTGCAGCCTCCTTCATGTCTGTGACCCCCGACCTGGAAACAGTCCTGCAATTCTCTTCTTCCTTTCTCTGTCTTCAGACCTATTTGCCCCCGTGAACTGTCACACAATAACCTCTGCTGGGAGAGGCGTCTGTGCACTGTCTGGACCGCAGGAGGGAAGGACTGTTTTTTTTTTTTTTTAATACCAAACTCGCTCCACCTGCAACAACACTGCTTGAGGCCGAAAAAAAAAAACAAAAAACAAAAACAAAACAAAAAAAAAACCTTCTCAGCTTCTCGGCACTTGTGTTGTAGCGGGGGCTGGGTGTGTGTATGTGTGTGTGACGCCCCATCTGACTACTGATGACGGCTCATGGACCAACAGGTGCCCTGGTCTATTGATCTGATGGGGCCCACTGCTTGGGATGTCCCGAGTAAAGTGGGGGTGGGGTCTGTCCGTGTACAGGCAATGATAAGGGCTATAACGCAGCTCCTGTGGACTTTAAAGGTTCTCCTCTAGATCACCAGGTCCAGCCATTTTCGCTTTTACTCATTTCAATAAAAAGCTAACTGTTAAGTCTAGTCCGTATTTAGGTTTACAGTAAGCAACTTGCTTTAATGGCATTACACGGTTCCACTCTTATTACTTCCACCAAGCTATGGCTTCTTCTCTCTTCCTTCTTTGCTACCTCAGTTACTGTCAACTCTGGTGTTGTAAATACTCCCCCTTCCCCTTTTCCGAAAACCTCACCTCGTAATGCCAGCACGGACAGTGGCCTTGACAACATTCATACAGTGCTGGAAACCAAAACAGATGTCAAGAAATATCAAATACACGTGCATGTGCATTTGTTTTCAGTTTGAAAAAATAGCTGTCATGGTGCTTTTGAGTAAAGGTGCAAAACTGATGTGTGTAATCTGTAAAACCTTAAAAAAAATGCCACATGCTTCATAACTGCCACAATAACGAACTTGGTTTATGTCATTTTTTTAAACAATTTTCTCACTGTTTCATATGGGAATTATATGTGTATATGTTAAATGAGTAACAATGTGTATAATGGTATTTGTGTAAATGTATACCTTACGTTGCATTGCATTTGAAAACTGCAGTGGGATTGTTACCTAAGTACTGATTTCCGCCACACATGGAGGAATGGCTTTGAAATCTTAACCAAAAAAAAAAAAAAACAACAACAATCACAACAAGCACGACCGTGACAGGAGATGAGCAATATGACTGTGATGTTAGGTAGTGTGTGTGTGTGAGTGTGTGTGTGCGTGTGTGTGTGATAGTGTGAAACCACTGGTGGGTTTTTTTCATATAGTGTTAACTGTGTAGCAGTTACTCAGAGGAAAAAAAAATCTCGTAATTATGTGTAGCAGGGAGATAAGGGTTATTATGTGTGTTTTATGATGAACGCTTTTGTTGTCAAGCAAAAGATAAATCACCGAGTATTTTGTGTCATGTCTGTGTTTTTAAATCTGGGGTGAAAATTCAATTGTGTCATAGCTTTAACAATTTGGTGGCCTGGTCTGTGTGTGTGTGTGAGTGAGTGAGTGAGTGAGTGAAGTGTGTATTTGCATGCATTTGTGCATGCTAGTGTGCATAAAGCTTATTGTAGACACTGGCAGAGCAATGCTGTGAAAACACATTTGTTCTGTAAATTGCCTTTGAATCCCCATGTAAAATATTCCTTGTTGTAGTTTCTGTAATAAAGTGAAGCTTTTACACCTTAGAGCCCTGTGTCTAGTCATCTAAATCATAGCTCTTTTCCACTGGCAGGTCTCCAAAGCTATCACTACACAAGGACGTGCTGTACTTGCTGCCTAGGGAGCCATTACAGATGGAACAAGGTTGTTCCACTTGTGTGCCTCTAAGATGGTGCGCACCAGAGGGAGGGTGGCATTGAGGAAGGAAATTGATACAACAGCCTTAGTGTCTTTTATAAGAACAGACAGAGAACTAGAGAAGCAGAAGGGGATGCCCGGTGTTGCTTACGTCCTTTCTTCAATGCATCTTATATCAGCCCGACTCCAGCCTAATATCTTAAAGTGATAGCTCTGATTAAAACTTTAGAAAAAAACAATACAGACCACACACAACCACAAAGACTGCTGACAGTCACACCAGTGTTAAAACCCATGCCATGCACACACACACGCATGCTGTGTCTCTGTGGTGGAGAACGCATTTAACAGGGTGTCTCAACACTGCTGGCAATGTTTAAACAGGACGCACCAACACTCATCTTCCCCTTTCAGCAAATGCGGACCAGACTTGTGGCTTTCCTGTTTACGCATGCTGGTGTTTCCTGTGCCTATACAGCTGATCAGCTCACACACAAGATCGAACGAACCAAAACCCTGGAACCCATCTTCAATTTATTGCATGGGCCAAGCTCAAGTCAAAAGCCTGTTTTAAATAGTTGATTTGTTTGGTATCTGATATCTGACATTTGGATCTTGGGTTAAGGCAGGGAGATAAAGAAATTAGTGATCACTGGCTCATACAAATGCAGAGAATCCAGCAAGTGAGCCCATCACTCATGGAAGTCCTTGCAGTACAACAGCTGACCAACGGAGGGCTCTGCAGTGAGATGTGATGCTGGATAACCTCGATTGACTCTTCCTGGCGAAACACCAGTCCACCGCTGCCAAGTTCAAGCCACCGTGAACAGCTGTCAGCAGCACTTTTGATGAGATTGATAGAGTTTCGTTCATTAAACTGCACAGACGAGTATGCTGATAAGTAAGATAACCTCATTTCGAAACCTTTGACGAATTCTAAGAAGACGGAGTCAGCGTCTGGTTTCCTGTGATGGTTTAAAGCTTGAAGTCTCACAGATATTTATGTGCAGCCATGGTCTGTGTGGTCTGTGGGCTGCTGGGCTTCTCTGCCGGAGCCTGTGAAGGTCAGGCCTTTGGCTCCGTGAGGACCAAATATAGTGTGAGACATATAGTATGAACATCACCAGGAACAACGTGGCCCTAAACTGCACCACTACGACATCATACGGCCCAGCATGCTCCATGTTGTTATAACTTATTAAAAGTAAAATGACTCTTCTTTCTAATACTTGTCCTATGTATGCAGATGCACGCATACACACCTCAAATAAACTATACTGCAAAAAAATCACGCAATATGTCTACATCTGAGTCTTAAAATCTTGTTTTACTTAAACTGAAAAAAAAATAAAATTGGCAATATATTTTCTTGATGCCAATCTAATGTGATTCAGGAAAATTTAAGTTTAAAAATAATTTCATGCGTAATTTCCTGCCTCTAGACTAAATTGTGTCACCCCAGTGGAATATTTCTTTTTTAAGACTCAATACTTGACTAAAGTGGAAATTTTTCTGCAGTATAAAAATAGCAGGTCTCTTGAGAGTGCACAGTTCTCCCAGTTCCTGTTCCTTGTGTCTCACCGACAGCGGCGGCGTGCCGTCGTCCTCCACGGTGACGATCAGCCGGTACTCCTGCTGGCGCTCCCGGTCGGGAGGGGCCGGCCTCGTCACCATCTCCCCCGTCATCCGGTCCATGCGGAAGGTCAGGTCCTGGTTGCCGGCGGTGATGTAATAAAACAGCATGGCGTTGGGGCCGATGTCGCGGTCGGTGGCGACCACACGCAGGACTGAAGTACCTCCACCGACATTCTGAAGTATAAAAGAGATACTGACAGAGCTCAGTTCTGATTGGCTGAGTCAGAGCGGAAACTGTTGTAAAATACCCATGATGCATAAAACCTATGACCACACAACAATTTAAATATGAATGTGCAAACTGAAAATCAGCTGTGTTGTTACTGGTCGGCCACATGTTTACTGAACATTTGTGATTCTACTGCTGTTTCATAAAAACAACAATCGATTTAACAACAGCTTGTTGTGTTTAGAGCCGGTCTGACTCACAGTGTGCTTCACAATGCCTCATATCTGTTCTAAAATCACAATAAAGTACGGCATCTTGTGGCTTACTGCTTAGGGAAAACACATGTTGGCATTCATACAAACCAATTAAGGCGTAATTGAGGAAACACACACACTGGAAAACCCAGACTGGCATGATGCATGGTTACAAGAAGTGAGAGAGAGCGTGTGTGTGTGTGTGTGTGTGTGTCCCACCTCGCTCACACTGACGTTATAGCCCCTCTGGCTTTCTATGACAGGCACATTGTCGTTGACGTCCAGGATATTGATGGTGAGGGAGTGGTCTGTGTGTCTGGGAGGCGAGCCATTGTCTGTGGCGCGCACCTGCAACAACACACACACAGACACTGATGTATGTGAGCTTGACTGTATGCATGGACGCAGGACGCACAGCAGCATATGGAGGCTCAAACAGCAAATAACCTGCAGAAAACAACCAGCATGTGGTGAAATACTGCATGTTAAAAGCATGTAGACTGTAGTCTGACCTTGAGCAGGTAGCGGTCTACAGACTCTCTGTCCAGAGGAGAGTTCACGTAGACCTCCCCGTACGTGTGGTTCACAGTCTTAATCTCAAACACGTCTTGCATGTTGCCTGCAACTAGAGTGAAATTGACCTGAGAGAGAGTGAAAGAGAGAAAGAGAGAAAGAAAGAGAAAGAAAGAGAGAAACAGTAAGAATGAAACTGTCACTGTAATATGGTCACAAATTACCTTGTTGTGCTGTAATCTGTAAGAAACGTTTAGAGGAATAACAGTAGAGGTATAATCCAGAGTCAGATCTCAGATAAAGGCGGGGTGTGTGTGTGTGTGTGTGTGTGTGTGTGTGTAGCTTTATAAAATCTATGGCAAATTCCTGGCATAATCAACATATGACAAATTGAGCACAGGTGAGAAAACCAGCAGCCTCAATCTCACACCACAGTGTTAGTTCTGGTGTTTCTCAGAAATAAGGTCACATTTCATTCACTTGTCCCTTCCCGCACTCTGGTGTTGCGACACATGCGTGTTTTTCTGCACTTTACTGAAGAGAGTAAACCTGTTGAAAGGCCATTAGCGTCCCTTTCACTTGTTCTGTGTGCTGTTGCCAGACATTTTGAAAGCTTCAGGTCAGTTTGCATCGCCTTTCTCCTATTTTGTGCTGTAAAGCAATGCAGGGGATTTCCTGGTGGCACATGATGCAACATGCAGTGTAGAAGCTGCCAGCCTTCATAGCGTCGTTTGAGTGTGGTAATTACACTCTAAAAGTCAACAAGGAAATAATCTATAATGCTGTAGCACGAAACTTTAACATATAAATAAATGTTCATTATGTCACATCTCTGATCAGCCCCTTTAAACTTTAGGATCTATTTTTCTGAGACATCTTTCATCTCTCTTTCTCTTCCGTCCTCACCAGTCCATTGTTGGCAGCATCTTTGTCCCGTCCCAGAACCACCGCCACCTTCTGACCCATGGCTGTGTCCTCTGGGACGTCCACCGACGAGTCAGATGTGATGTCAAACTCCGGACTGTTGTCATTTTCATCCAATATGGTGATGGACACCTGTCAGGAGGTCAGAAAACACGCATGAAGCTCTGCTGCAGCCTCGCTCACTCAAACCAGACTTACCTTTGAAACGAAACATTTCCAGACCTGTAACTGCAGGACGATCTCTTCATAAGTGCATCTGAAAGCATTTTTTTTTCATTTTGTGCTTTATGTGCTCATTAACAACATAAATCCAGTCTTACCTTCTGCATTTCCAAGGCAGAATGCAATGAGAAACAGAGGAATGCCATTAGCCTTTCTACAACAAAAATATATTTTAAGGTGAAAAGAGCACATGAAAAGTAGAAAGACAAAATAATAAGACAATCTCAGAGTGCAGCGTCATACCACAGTGGAGTCCTTTCTGGGCCCTCCATCATCAGCTACAACTGTCAGGGTGTACAGGTCTCCCTTCTCTCTGTCCAACAGGCCCGTCACTGTGATTCGACCCTGAGATTGGAGAGCGGAGATTCATGTCAACATCAAACCGTTTTAACTTACATCTACAACTCCAGAAAGGACATGTATGCATCGATTTATATAATCCTCCAAGATGACACGACAGACGGAGAAAGACTAAGAGAAAGCAGAAAACAAGAATCAAACACATCAATCAGAATCAGAATACTTTATTGATCCCTGTGGGGAAATTGAATAAAAACAGAAACAACAGAAAATATCTCCATTTCTCCTGCATCAAATGAATGTGATTTCACAGCATAAGTTACAAGCTCTTTGATCAAACAAAAAAACAGTGGTGGCTCATCACGAAATCACATCAAAAAGAGGTGCTACTGTAGAACACAAAGTAAATGGATCAAAGGAGGTACCGACATTATTACAAGCACACAAGAATGAGGTACATCCTCCTCTTCCTCATCTGTCCCTCCAACTCACCGTGATGCTGTCGATCTTGAAGAGGGCCAGAGCCGCAGGCGAGGTGTCAGGGTCGAAGCGGTAGGTCAGCTGGTTCAGGTTGTCGGCCGACTGAGCCTGGACCTGCACGACTTCCGTTCCCGTGGCGATGTTCTCCCGCAGCGACGCCTCGTAGCCGGCGGAGAAGAAGGCGACGGCCTCGTCCAGCTCGTTCAGCAAGGTGACGTAGACGGTGCAGAAGCCCTGGTGGAAGGGCGGGGCCTGGTCGGTGGCTGAGATGTTCATCAGGTAGGTGGTTTTGGTCTCGTAGTCCAGGTAGTCCACAGTGGTGACCAGGCCCGTGCTCACGTCGACTTCGAACTTGCGGTCCGAGCCGGATACCAGGGCGTAGGCTACAGATCCACCATCACCTGGAGAGAGAGAGAGAGAGAGAGAGAGAGAGAGAGAGAGGGTCGTTGGGAGGGAAATGCATGAGAGTGAAAGGAAAAGTGTAATATATTAGTGAGCTACAAAAAGGTTGTAACATCAAAGGTGAACAATGTGTTTCTTTTAAACTGCTGGTTTCATGAATCTTGATCAGACACTGAGATATTTTGGAGTCAACTTGAGAATCAATTTAACATATAGATTTTGCCAATGTATGCCAAAAAATGGAAGGGTCATTCTTTGCAAGTGCATTCATTTAGATAAAAAAATATTTTGTCAAAGGTTTCCAGTTATAATGTTGCCATAACGACACCTTCCAGCCATGAATAAGATTAAGAAAGTATTTTGTTGATACAAGCAAAAATCATGAGGTTTTTTTGTTTTCAGTGTGTTTTGCTAAAAATCGACTTGAGTCATTTAAACCACTACTGATATCTTGCATTTTACACAAGAAAAGGGAAGTCCAGTCAGTTTCTTCCATCATGTCCTCTGTTTTGTATCGACAGGCCTGCGCTGCTGTTTTGGAGAAAGTATGTCACAGCAACAGATGTGTCATACCGTGCCTGAGCAACACTAGACGCAACGGGAAGTGAATGGAGGAAGTTCATACTCGGGAGCAGAAGTATGGCATTCAATCTCATATTTAGCTAAATGCCACAAAATGAAAAGAGGCACGTCAAGGCTGCAGCCTTCACAAAACGAGGTGGTTGAGAGAGATGATACTTGATTAGGAGTTACAGTCATCAGTGTTAGGGCTGGTGATCTGCACATGATAAAAGATGTGCCAGCAGAGCAGAAGCAGGGTGTTTAAAACCACAGTGAGCAAAAAATGCCCCCAAATCTTTCATGTGGTATTTAGATAAAATCTGACACTAGTGGGTTGACAGCAGAAAGAACTGATGTGATTTGAAGCTCTTCTCCCTACAAGAAATTTGCTCGGCTGCTCCGAAGCTGCTGCACCCACCAGAGTCGGGGTCGGTGGCGCGCACCACGATCACAGATGTGCCGATGCCAGCGGTCTCCCTCAGGCCCAGCCGGTTGTACTGCTGCTGTGTGAACACTGGAACCTCATCGTTGACATCCTCGACGTACACAATCACCTGCATGGGGCGACATTTGAAGCTGGACTTCTAATTTGTGCATTTATTAAAATGAATACAGGGGAGATTATGGGAGATTGGGAAATGTACCTTATTAAGTGATGAAAACACAAAACAAGACACCAAAATCATTTATTTGTCATTTGGCAAATACTTTTAAGAGATTTACAAGTGAGATCTTTTGTCCAGTGACCCCATGCTAATGGTCCATGCCTACACTGTTCAGTGAAAGTAATGGATTAGATCGACCATCAGTAACAGCCACTACTTTAAGTTTTTATCGGTTCTGGTATTTAAAAAGCGCATTGCAGTCAGTTGTAGGGTGTCCAGCCCCCTCCACGTCCCCTCCCTGTGTCTCCTCACCCGCACGGAGCTCCTCATCCTCCCATGATCGCTGTTGTAGGCCTCCACCTCCAGTAAATGGGAGTTGCTGGTTTCTCTGTCCAGAGCCTTGAGGCCTCGAGTCACCAGCCCCGAGTGCCTATCGATGCTGAACAGATTGTTACTGTTCCCTGCATGCATTCACAAACACACACACACACACATACAGGGAGGGAGAGGGAGAGAGAGAGAGAGAGAGAGAGAGAGCAAGACAGATGGACAGAAAGAATTTTACTGAAATATTAAAGTCACATAATTAGACTGTGGTGTGCTGCACTGCTCTGCAAGTATACGCATTTTTGCAAGTCATTTAATCAAGCACTGGGTCTTAATGACATTTCTGAAATCATCTGCCAGTGGGTTGAGATAATTCCACTTAGTGCCAACGCAAATGAACTTGTAGCAAGAATCTGTCGTTTGCGTCACTTTCTCAGTCAGTGGCGATAAAATCGACAATATTCTGCTCTGATGCATGTTTCTGGGTAAGTTCTGCAACAAATGAAACTGCACCGTCAACAAAACGGATTATCTCACCTGCCCATCACTTCACTGACTTGTTGTGAGAAAAATAATTCAAGTCTGAACATGGCACTAAACAACTTATTAAAACGGATATTGTTGCAGTGGTTCTTGCCAGCAACCATGCCACCATGAGGTATGCAGTCAGGCGTATCACATTAAGGCTATTCTTTCCGTGTATTTGTTTATTTATCAGCATGGGGAACATGTGTGAAACCCCATGAGCGAGGAAAAAGGAAGTACAGCAGCACTTACCCGAGAGGATCCTGTACAGAACCCTGCCGTTCTCCCCCTGGTCTGCATCTGTGGCCTGCACCTGTGCAGAAACAGAAACTCTGTACGCACATACAAATATCAGCGCGGGGATACCCACACGGAATCTACAGCAATGCATATTCGAAGGGTGCAGCACTGCCATCAGTTTCTCTTTATGCCTCTTTGCACTACAAAGTCATGACATCCTTCCAGTTTGCAGCCTGATAGTGAAAACAGATATGCAAAAGTCTGCATGGCTGTGATCAACACAGACTCCCAAGACGTTTGGATTTGGTTAACAAGTTAACAAAGATGTGAATAGTGGGTGTTATGGCTGAACGACATGATAAAAAAAAGTATTAGTGATCATTTTTGCATCATCATCATTTTCACTTTCACCGAAAAAAATACAGAAATGATGAGGATGTGATTGTTGCTGCGGTCTGTACCAACTGTTTTTTTCTGTTTGCTGAGTCTGATTTGCAGGCCAGAGCCTCTGCAGCACAAACCTCGTTCACAGACTTTCTCCTCACTACAGAGTGAAAAGCTTGAAAGAAGGTCTCAGATTATTGTTTAAAACAGGTATCAGCTAGTAATACCCAGTTACTGGTCTCAGGAGTTGTCCATCCAAACGCAAGGCTTGTTAAAGGTCCCGATGCTCTGTAAACGTCTCTTCAATAACAAGATTAAAAATGGCCTCCAAGAGCTCCATATTTCACCAACCACTTATTTTTGCCTTCTTGATTTCCCCGAGAAAATATATACTGCAGGGTGGAGGGAAGCAGAAATTGAAACCCAAAAATTCTCTCTGTCTGGTAAAAATGCCAAGTCCAGGGAAATAGGGCAACTTCATCACTGCAATACTTCATTTTTAATGATATTTTGTCACAAATTTTACCTTTATCAAACAATTGCATTTACAAATTTGGCCATATTGCAATTTTTTTAATATTTCGATTAATGATATAGCCCTAACGAGTGTGTTTTTTCCCATTTAGCCACAACAGGTGAACTAAGAATTGTCTATCATGTGATGTCACATGATAGACAACATATTGGATACATATTTTTTATTGATCTACATACACACAGATGGATAAATCGGCATCAGATGGATTAATCAGTATACTTCCTCATTAACCACATTCAGCCACTAGTGCACACTGTCTGACTGCCACAACAACCCCATCGTGGCTTGGCAGCCACTCCATAATGGCAGACTCTCTCTCTCTCTCTCTCTCTCTCTCTCTGTCTCTCTGTGACAGGCAGATAGCCAGAAGCGGCCAAAAAACACAAGCCGAGCACAGGCGGCACGGCTCCACGGCGTACACAGATAAATAGTGGAGCATGCTGGGCTGCTGGTGAATGGGCCGTGTCATAAGACTGACGTCTGAATCCAGAGAGGCACAGAGATGCTGGCGCTCGGTGAGGCTGGATTCAAGTCACACCCTGCTCCTCTGTGGACATGTCAGACCCGTGGATGTGCTTACAAAGCACATATTCAATCACACATGGGCGTCCAGGCACACACTCCAGACACTCGAGCACATGTGCATGCTCCCAGGTATGCACAAACACACACACAAACACACACACACAACACTCTCTCTCTCACTCTCTCTCTCTCTCTCTCCAGCCCTGCTTCCTCCTTTGCTCTCTCTCACTCCCTCTGTGAAGAGGGGCCCAACTTCAGTCTCATTAGCTTTATAAAGAGATGTGGAGAGGAGAGGAGAAAGAGGAGGAGAGGGGAGGGGGAGACGGGAGAAAAAAAGAGGCTGGGGGGTCAGATCGGTGAGTGATGAATAGGGTATTACACAGTGGACTGCACCACTTAGGCCATAAAAGGGGTGTAAAAAGTGTAAGACCACATCGCTGAGCCAGATGTTGCGAGTGTAAGCATGTGGAGTGTCCGCTTCTGGAGATTATTCGCTAAGCCTCGGCGTGGCTCGGAAAACCCGCGGCTGTCCCGGGCTCCGTGAGATTTAAAACAACAGCGAGAAGTCTCAATCACAGCGCTTTTACCCCCTTGTCTTCCCCCGTCCGCTCTTTCTCCCCAACGCTTTCCCCTCACACTCTGGGAAAGCAACAGCGTGAGGGGGGGGGGAAGTGTGTGTGGAGCCAAGAAACAAGTCAGACCCTCAGTTACTGGAACTAAACAAGGTGTTGCTTTAAAGAGTCTCTAAAGTGTGGGTGTGAGTATGCAGTATGTTTTTGAAGAGTTTTAGTAGTTACATTATAATGTTTAATTTGGGGAAAAAGGGTTAATTGTTTAGTATTTCAGAAGTAAATATGTGTGCATAAGTGTTACTATTTTGAAAATGAGGGTCTTAAAATAGCAAGCGGTCTCAGTGGCTCATAATTGATGGATCTTGATGTATGTGTCTTTATGTTTTTAGACATAAAATTGGCTTCTTCTTTTAACAGTTCACATGCCATTTTCTAATGAAACTCTTGAGGTCCACATTTCATTTTGACACATTTTGTTTCCTGACATGTGCTTGAGTAACTGCACATTGTGTAAGAAGAGTGCGTGCAGGTTGCAGTGCATGTGTGTGTGTGTGTGTGTGTGTGAGAGAGAGAGAGAAAGAGAGAGGGGGGGTGGGGGGAGGAGATACGATGTAAGCATTTAGTTTAGTGTGATTAGGTCTTATCTGGAGTGGCAGAATGTGGATGTGGATAGTGGCCAATAGAGGCTGCACGCCTGACGTCTATGAGTTATCACTGTATTCCCCCGTTCGATCCCTGCTTACACAAAGTCTGGATGATGAAATATAGAATGGATAGGATGAGAAGCGCCGTAAATCAGCGAGGCAAGGAAGAGACAATAAAAGGCAATAAAAATCTAATAAGCATAAAAAGTATGCTACTGAGAAATTATTTAAGAGCTCGCGAGTGCGGAGTTGGTCGAACTTTAAAAACATGAGTGGGTTTGAGAAAGGGCTCTTGTAAAGTTGTTAAGAGATGCGTTGCACTGTTGAGAAAGTAGCTGAGCTGTCAGATCTGGAGCAGAAACAAAGTGGGGCGACGGAGAGGGACAGTACCTTACAGCTGAACTGCAGAGCTACAGAACAGCAGCCTAATCTCAGATGTGTGTGCTATAGGCTACAGTGTGTGTGTGTGTGTGTGTGGGTGAGGGAAAGTTTGTGTTTGAATAGCTTGTGTGTGTGTGTGTGTGTGTGTGTGTGTGCGCTGGGTGGCGCTGACTAATGAACTGACTCTCTAACGAGCCATCCTGCTCCACTGGCCTTTTCACAGCTTTGCTGGCATTTGGTCTTAAAAATAATTTCACGTCCCAATGTGTTTCCCTTAAACCGATAAGCCATGCTTTGTCTCCGCTGAATTAGGGACGATGACATTTACAAATGTTACTATGCTGAAGAGGGGGGGCGCCGAGAATGAGAGGGGGGGATAATTGGAGATCGGGGTAGAAGAGGTGGGTGCCTTGCATTTTACGAGGGGCATTTTAATAAACCCAATTTGTATTACATTGAAGAAAGCCTGTCAAGCATTGACTGTTTTGTAGTCATTGATTTAATAGCTACATAATTGCCGCAAATGCCAACCACTCTCTGCATCTGCATGTGCGAGCAGGCGCTCCTGTGTGTGTTTGTGCGTGCGTGCATTGTTGTGCACGAGCATGTGTGTGTGTGTGTGTGTGTGAGACTGTGCACTGCAAGCCCTTGAGTGTATGATCCCAATAAACTGAAAATAAGCCCCCAAATAAGCCGAACTCAGCTTGGTTAGGCTTGGCTGGTGAGGCAAAACACGGCATATCAAGAGAGCTGCTGTGGCACTCTGATAGAGGCTGACCACACACACAAACACACACACACCCACACACAGCCACACAGAAAGGCAGACAGACTCATATACGTGCACACACACACACACATACACACACACTCCTCTTTGAAACTTCCTGACTTGCCATCTAACCTCCTTCTCATGCGTTTTTCACATCCAGCGTCAAGACAACATGAACTCCAGTGATCCAGGGTCCAACGTCACCTCGTCCCCCCACACAGCACTCTTCACCCTGTCCAGCCTCACCACCACCCCGTCTCCCTCCATCCCGATGCCTCCGTCCGATCCTTCAGACACCCACGACCCAGAGTTCACCATCATGGTGGTGCTGGGCCTGTCGCTGCTGCTGGCGGGGATAGCGGCCTTCCTGGCGGTGTGCCGGCCCTCTGGCCAGGACGGGGACTCTGACAGCGGCTGCGGCCCTGGAGACAGCTTGGCCCGTGGGAGCGCTCAGTCCAGCGAGCCCCAGCTCAAGGTATGGAAGAGGCTGGGCTCCTACCGCCGTTCCTACAACATCTCCTTCAGACGGCCGGCCCAGCGCAGGCCGCACGAGCGGGAGCAAACACACACCTCGCAGTCTCCGGCCCGACAGACGCTGCAGCCTGAGGCCGGCGCGGAGCCGCAGCTCACCGTGCCGTGTCTGTTTGACTACGTCACAGAGATCTGAACTGAGGACAGACCAAGAGCTGGCTGACTGCTCACAGAGACCAGAGTTGCGTTTTATGGCAGGCCCTACAGACATCACTAACACCACACCTAGGTCAAACAGTATCTGCATTTTTAGCGTTTATTTTATCTCACTTTGCGCACTAGATGGGTGAGGTTTGCCACATAAAGCAACACATGCTTAAATAATAAGGCAAACAAAGTGTATGAAAGTCAGTTTCTTGTGCTTTTCTCTGCTTATTTGCCTTTTTTAACTAGATAAAGTTAGCTATCTTCCTTGTCAGCATAGATTCACAGCTGGGAGCATCACAATATAACCAAAGTCTTCGGTTGTTGGTCCCTGAGCAGCTCCACTGCTGCAGTTCTAGGTTAAGTGCCTTGCTCAGGGGCACCTCAACAATGGCTGTTGCAGGAGGGGCAAGCACTAGTCCCCCACTGTTCCCAGCCTCAGTCTAGGAATTCAAAACAGCAACCCTGCATTCACAATTGTCTTGATGCACTAAGCCCCACCCATCTGGAAATCCAAGTAGGTTAAAACAAACGCTAAGAATTATTCGACAATATTATTTCACTCAGGTCTGAATAGGACCTGATAATACCAGCTGACAAGGCCATCGTACCCTGACCGCAAGACAGACATGCAACCTGAGCCACTGCTAAAAGGAAACCCACTCTCTGTAACTGACTGATTCTCTTTATGTCTTTGATGCGTTTGGAAATAAAGTGTTTTTCACGTTTGACTTCTAATAGCACAATATGATTTTAGCTTTTTTTGCAGCGTATGCATTTCTACCTGCAGGATGCTGGTTCCTCGGGCCACGCTCTCCTTTATGCTGGTCTCATAGCTGTTCTGCAGGAAGATGGGCCGGTTGTCATTAACGTCCTGCACCTCCACAAACACGGTGGCGGTGCCTGTCCTCCGGCTGCCGGCTGGACCATTGTCTGGAATAGATTTGTTTTTGTATTTAATTTGTTTCCATAGGCGCAGAAACAAACACATTCATAAACACATCAGCTGCAATGATTCTGGTTTATGCTAATTTCGGGGCTGGCACCGCGGCAGATCAAACAGACAGGCAGTTGGTTTGCATGGAGGGGGCCATCACTCACTTGAACTTGTCTTTCTACAACTACAATACTTTCATTTTCGGTTTACATGGGAGCAGTGTGATGACCAAACCCTAAGTTAAGGCAATAAACATAAAATATAGGAGCCTGAATTCCATTACCAGTGCCTAAATTTTGCAATAAGAGACGATTAAAAAATATATGTTTATACCAAATACAGCAAATATATATGACTATGTATATGAACCAGCAGTGGTTCAGTGTTGAGCTCATTTACTGCTCCACCAGTCTTTACATAATAATGCAGAAAGTGAAAATAGTTTGCTGTGAAAGTGGAAGACTGGAACATTGTTGGATCTTCAAAAGTTGGGTCATTTTCTGTTGCTTGCGAATTAACGCAATATGGGTAATTCTATTATCCGTTTTGCATTATCTGCGCCTCTCCTCCCGTCTCTTGTGTCCACAGCCCCCTCAGCAGATAAGTCACCCTGACTCAATGGTTTCCAAAACAGGAAAACCTCAGAGTTTTTGTTCTTTCTTTTCAAACAGGAACAAAGGCAGTTGAGCAACACTCTGAAATCACTGCAGACGTGCAGACATTGCTTTTTTTTTTTTTTTTTTTTATTGTTGCCGTCTTACAAAAGTAGAGGAGAGCAGCTTTGAAGATGAAAAACAAAACAAGAGAGAAAGCGAGAAAACGAGGCCTATTACAACAAATTCAACCCGAGATCATGCAAGAACAAGGATGATAAAAGATGCTCGATGCTTTTTATCATCATCAAATGGTAGGATGGCGTGACACACCTATAGCTTCCACAACCAGAGTGTACGCCGCCTGAGCCTCTCTGTCGAGGCCGACCACGGTCCGAACCACGCCGTCTCTGAAGCCCACGCTGAATTTACCGTCCTGATTACCGCCTGAGGAACAAAACACACATACAACACCAAATTAGTTTAGGATGTATTTGCAAAACACACACACAGACACACATACAGCCGCAAACGCTGTGACCTCTGACCTGTGATGAAGTAGCTCAGTTCGGCGTTGAGGCCGGCGTCGTTGTCGGAGCAGTTGAGGCGCACCACCACATGGTCCCTGGGCACGCTCTCCTGCAGGGAGACGTTGTACACCCGAGGGAAGAAGGTGGGCGTCTCGTCGTTCATGTCCAGAACTGACCCCGACACACACACACACACACACACAGAGATAGAGACACACTGACATGAGGTTCAAGCCCCTGGTGCTGGTCAGCATTAGGGCTGACCTGAATGCTTCAAGACTTCCATCGTTGCCACGGTAATCGATGGCAGAATCAGTGCACACATTTTTTTCTTTATCCTTGTTAACATCTCCAAACGTAAGAATTGGCCCAGTAAATAAGAATTAGCTGACTGAAATATTAACTCAACATTAATCATTATGAATCACCATTCATCAGTTCCTCTCAAACGAGGATATTTCATAAAACGGATCTATCTACTGATGCCAGGTTTCATGTGCCAGTGAAACCTTTCGTCCCCAACACAGCGTCATAGGATGTGACTTACAGCTGGTTTTGCAAGACGTCCAAAAAGTCAGGAGTCCGGAAGAAGTTTGAATTTTGTGAAGATGACCCCCAAAAAACTGAGTGAGAAGTGAAAAAATCTAAGTAGCTTCTCAGTTGTAGGGTAAGGTTTATCGCCCTAAAAAACGGTAATCAGAACAGTCCTAGTACTCTTGCACCCTACTGGAGTGTCCTTGAGCAAAATTTCCTTATTTGCTTATTTGTAACTGATACTGACCTTTGATCTCTATTTGGATAATGCCAAACACAAAAATCAATATGCATATGAGAGATTTTAATGTTAAACCTAAACTGCATATGAGATTCATTTTGGTCTATTTTAAGACATCATGATGTTTCCCACTGATCTGATCCATGTGAGAAAAGCCAGTGCTATTTATTCAATATTCATTTTATCCACTCCTTTTCCATCATGTGCACAGCTGTCAGACCATTAATCTCCTCTGAGGGTTTCCACATCCCACCAGCAGGTGGTAGCATCTTACTCAGCAGATTTACTCTGCAGAGTCTCACTGTGCTCCAGCATCTTGCTCAGTGAAGTATCTCTTCACATCAAACAGTCAGAAATGATATCAAGGCTTGCCAGTTTCATATGTAGGCTAACTTCAGGTGGGGCAGGGGGAACTTCTCCTCACCACTGACCACAGAGTCTCACCTGTGATCGTGAGGGTTGACGTCGAGGTGCGAGGGTACTTCCCTGCGTCGTACGCTATGATCCTCAGATGGTACTGGCTTATCTGTTCGTGATCCAGGACCGCCGTGGAGGTGAGCACGCCCGTGGTGGTGTTGAGGGAGAAGTCCAGGCGAGGCATGCCCACCTGCAGCGCCATGGTAACCAGGCCGTTCTTCTCCTCGTCTGGATCTTCTACCTGGACCTGCAGCAGGCGTGGAGACAGGAGAGAGGATGTAGATCAATCAAAACAGAGAGCATGGGACAACGTGGGAGATTAAAGGGAACAATGCAAGAAAATAGGGGAAGGGGAACAAAACAAGAACTACAAATAAAAATCTGGAGTACATGTGGTTTTGTGGTTTTGATAATTATACTGAGGAGCAAAGTTCAAACAAAAACAACCAGATTTTTCTTTGGAAAACATATCTGACAAATCAAATCAGGAAAGCATCAAGACCAAAGTTACCCTGCAGCTGGTGGGTGACCTACGTATAATTTATCAGACCATAATAACATCCTGTCAGTCATTAGTCATTGCTCCATACCAAAGAAATTTAGTCATTATTAGCCTGTCTGGAAGTTTAGATGACAAATGATATTAAATGCAGGGACTTTCCAGCGCCTTAGTGTTTGGTGATTCGGCAGCGTAAAGCACACAAAGGAAAATTTAAGACATTTGTATCTTTGCACATGCCCGTCCCTGTCTGGTGTTTACCCTGAAGACGGACGAGCCGCTGCGCAGGCCCTCTGGCACTTCAGCCACGAAAGGCAGATTGAGGAAGGCTGGGTCGTTGTCATTGAGATCCAGCAGGTTGACGAAGACCGTGGTGCTCACTGAGGCGCGCAGTGGAGGCGAGCCACCTAAAGAGGGCGCCAGAGGGACATATTCAGACACACACACACACACACACACACACACACATATACACACATCACACCTCACATCTCATGGTCAAGAGGGTTTATTAACCACAATAAAAAGTTTCATGGTCAACATAAAACTTGAGGAATGAGGCTTGCAGAAGCTGGCTAATCACTCAGAATTGAAAGTGCCCTGCTAAGAATGATATAGAGCGACTTCAGCTTACTTACAGATGGTTTGGGTGTGTCGGGATGTTGTCAAATCAAACAATCAAGCAGGAAGTTAGACACATTTACATAATGAAAGAGATAAAGATGCAGGCTGATATGGACACCCTATCCTACCACACACACACACACACACACACACACACAAGCTGCTCACGGTCAACAGCTGAGATGACAATAGTCCTCATGAGCAGGGCGTCCTTGGGGCTGGAGCTCTCCCGGTCCAGGGTGGCCCCGCTGGTGCGGATCTTCCCCGAGCTGCTGTTAATGGTGTAGAAGGGGTTTTCGGGGCTGATACTGTACACCACCGTCCCGTTGTCCCCGTCGTCAGGGTCCACGGCCAGCACCTGGACACGGGGACCACAGGAGGAGTGTTTATCAGCCTGAACTCTTTTATCACCCGAATCGAGAGGTGAGCTCCCCACTGGCAGGCTGACCGTATAAATAAGAATGGTTTAAGTGAGGCAGCATGGTTAAATGAAGGTGTAATAAAAAAAAAACGGAGGGAAAATAAAGGGAGTCAAAAGGGAAGTGAGGAGAGGAAGAGATTAAGGCAGAACGAGGCACTCGGGAGGGAAAGGTGGGGAGTAGGCGATGAAGAGGGGAAAGAGTAGAAAGAGGAGCAAGCAAATCTTAACCTCACGCCCAAAAGCGTCTTCTCACACACACACACACACACACACCCTCCTTTCCAACTCCTCTCACACATCAGTCAGACAAAAAGAAAAATGATAATGTCTCTCTTCAGACGCAAAGTGGTGATGGGTGATTAATGTGTGAGGCCGGGAGCCTGGCTAAAACACTGGCTGGTTTTTAAAGAGCTGATCAATTATTCAGCGCGCTGACGAAAAACGCTGGAAACTGGTTAATTGGTCATTAGAGGAACAAAGGTTTTGCAGGTGTTTAATTATTAAGGGGACATGGTAGACAGGCATCTCAGAGGCCCATTGATTAGCAACTGCACAGACAAAGGTAGGAGATATAAGATGTGGAGGAGTGTATTCATAGCTATCCGGGGCCAGTTGAACTAATCAATCCTTGTCTGAGGAGAGCATATTAAATGATGGCGGGCAAACATATTAGCCTTGTCTATTGAGCGGTTGCCCTGGTCGGAGTGGAGAGCGGCAGAAAAGAGAATATTGTTTTTGAATGAGATATTACAGGCGGCTCGCTGTGTGTGTGTGTGTGTGTGTGTGTGTGTGTGTGTGGCAGTAGGTGTGTGGGTGCTGAATGTAAATGGCTAACTGTGAGGCTGCAGTGGGAAACAGCGCTGTGGGATTTGCGGAGGGGGCTGATCCTTGCTCTGGGCACAGCAACCAAATTCATCGGCTCACTGGACACCTCCAGGAGGACTCAGCAGGTGGCCCCTTGTCGCCATGGAAACACTAGCCGGGCCGGGGCTACATCGGGCCAATTATAGGACTGTAAGCCTGGGTGGTCCGATTTATTGAAAAATGGTCAGAAGGGCACGAGAGTCACATACAGTATGCATCGCATCACTGGATGCACCTTGAATGAACTCAGCTGAGGAAAAGCTACAAGATAACAGCAAAAAGGGGTAAAAAAAAATGCAACCACATTATAGCAGTGCAAACACTTGTTTCCTTAATTTCTCTTTCCTCCATCACTCCATTCCACAACTCTTCTTCTGCAAGATGGGTTGCCTGTTTCCTCCTCAGCCTAGCAGCTGAGAAATTTTCTATGCGTATGACTGCAGGCTACATTTTAATTAGCAATCGGACTCCCTTAATTACACTCACTGACGCCTCTTTAATTAATGGACAATCAGGGCTTAATTAACAACAACACATTGGCAAAGACACCAGCAGGACAATGAGAGAGTTTGGGAAAATATTAGAGTGTTTACTTTTTGATGACCTGACGAGAAAGTGTCCATCGATCTGCTTGTGAATTATGTGTGCAAATGTTTGGCATGTATCGATATACTTCTGATGATCGAAACTGTCCCGTGTTATGTGTTTAACTCAGACAGAAGTGCATAAAAGATCACTGTAATGTTATTTCCAGTGTACTCTTTGTTTGCTACTCTCTTGCACTGAAATCTTGATGCAAACGTCGACCACGTCTTATTCTAAGTAGAATGAAACAGATGCTAAGAATTATCAGAAGTGCTATGTTACTCAGGTTTGAAAAAAAATATCAACGGGCTAATTAAAGTTAAAGGTTACCAAGCCAGATAGGATGAACTCACAGAGATAACATCAGTGTCAATGGGGCTCATCTCAACCACGTTGGCATGGTATGGCTCATCTCTCCACATGGGGGCGTTGTCATTAATGTCCAGGATGGTAATGTTCACCTGAGGGAAGAATGTGGCAATGAAATAACTACAACAACACAACAGTTATTATGCCATATGACTTATTTATGACAACAATTATACAAAAGTAGCTGCCAATTTTTCCATTTCTAGTTGCAAATCATTTCTCATCATTAGCGGATATTACATGAAAATAACAGTTTGTGGTAATTTTGGTGTTTTCCTCACAGTTGATGCGCCACAAAATGAGGCACCACAGCCATGAAAAACTGTTTAAATCAGAACTGTTACACTGTGAACACACTGATTAAACAGTGAGAGGTAATGAGAGTTTAATGAGCTCGAAGCGCCGCGGTGGCGTTTACCGTGGCGATGCCAGTCTTCTGCAGGGGCCCCACCCCTCCGTCCACAGCTCTGACGATCAGGATGTACTCCGACTTCTGCTCCCGGTCCAGTAAGGCGGTGGTGGTGATCTCGCCTGAAACACAATCAAAGAGTTACACATGTTATTTCAGTGCCATTTTTACCATGCAATTGTGCCAAGATGCATAAAGTGACAAGTCTGAAATCAGATTTAACTATCAGATCTTCAAAAGCAGCTATCGAAGTGGTCAGTCTCGAATTGTGATCGAGATTCTAATGTAGTCGGAGAGCAGTTAAGCCAAAACGTGCATATAAGCGTTTTGAATGAGATGAAGAAGGAAAGGCAGGAAAAAGTAATGCCGAGACAGATTTAAATAAATACAGCTGCAACAGAGATATAACAGCAATCTTCAGGCCAAATTGGGACACATGGTGATACAGTCTAAAAAAAAAAAAAATCTAAATATGATGTGGAAAAAAAGAGAAAAATAACATTATCACATCT
>OMLF01001772.1:5754-26689 GCA_900302615.1 Holocentrus rufus | reverse complement strand
CAACATTATTTATTTAGCTTTAAGAAGCTCTCTATTTCTCCACTCTAGTCTGTGAGTGTGTAAAACAAAAGTGTGTGTGACACAGGTTTTCTGAGCACAAACATCTCTCTCTCTCTCTCTCTCTCTCTCTCTCTCTCTCTCTCTCTTTCTCGCTCTCTCCCCCCTCTCTCTCCCTCTCTCCTCCAGGCAAGGTGATACCCGAGGAGGCGGCTTTCATCCATCCACGGGCTATTTTTACGCATGTGGCACGGAAGCGACCATGGCTGTTCCTCTCCGCTTTCGTCGGGATTATGAAGAGCAGCGCTGAAGTTTGAACGGCTCGGCGTTGATGCTGTAATTTGTAAAACAGTGTTCAAGCCTCCCGTGCTTATTACACCCCATCAAGGTGCTTTGCGCCTTGCACACAGAGGCAGAGAGAGCGAGGGGGAGAGCGAGGGGCTTGCACGGGGATTTCTCCTCTAGTTGGATTGTTGTCGTTTGCCAACAATGGTGCTGGACAAGGAGGAGAGTGAGTATAGGAGCTCGAGACATAATCAGATTTCTGTTTGCTGTTTGCAGTGATATATGTGCGTGACTTTCCGTGTGTTAAGTATAAGCGGTGGAAAAGGCTTTGAGAACCGGGCTGGATTGCATGCAACTTCAGTGTCACCAAGTCAGTGACAGATCCGGTTAGACTGTAAGTTCTTATGAGTTGAGAAAGGAAACAAAAAATGTGTTTAGGCTATCCAGCTCTCTTAAAGCCTTTAATAAAGAATGATAAGGATGATGCAGTTGGCTTTTTCTACTGCGTGTTGTCTGTCCCTATAACGAAAAATCATTGTAGGAACTAGGAAGTAATTGTGACTTCACATACTAGCCTCCTCACTTGATGGTATTTTCCCCTCCTGGTGTCCCTATAATATTCGAACAATGCGTTTTAAGTGATTTAAAGTTGCATCGTCTCACCTGATGGTATTTTTTTTTTTATCACCTATATTATTGTGTCTGTGATACTCAATAGCGGGCTTATAATGACCACATCTTTATGTGTACCATTTATAGGCTATATCCTATAATTTTCTTGCAATGATATGTTGTGGATATTAACATAATGTCTTTCTATATTCACGTAATGTCTTTCTAAAACATTACATTAATGCCCGCGGGGCATCTTGTCTAGCCTACTTGCTTCTCGAGCTCTTTATCCTCAAGTGTCTTCTGCTTCTCTCTCCGTGTCCACCTGTTGGACTGTCCTGTGCTGTCCCGTCAGGCGTGTCTCTAGTGTCCCTCCAGTCCAGAGAGAAGCCGCGGGGCTGTGCCGGCTGTAACGGGAGGATCCGGGACCGCTTCATGCTCCAGGCCCTGGACAGGTACTGGCACGAGGACTGCCTCAAGTGCGCGTGCTGCGACTGCCGGCTGGGCCGCGTGGGCTCCACCCTGTACACCCGGGCCAACCTCATCCTCTGCCGCAGGGACTACCTGAGGTACTGTACACCGACCTCCACAGGTGCCTCGGGAGGGAGAGGGGGGAATGACTTAGTGAAAAAAATACTCTCATGTTTCACTAACTTTTTTTATAGAGTGTGACACGGTAGCTGCCATCATGGAGGTCCAGTGGAAAATTTGCTGCGCGACAATAATGGCTATAACAAATGGGAAAGAAAAACAAGGAAAAGAAAGATATGGATATGGTTGTAAACCCATTGAGTAAAGTTATTGTAAAAGCCAATTAAAAGATAATGATGATGATTGTCTCCAATTTTAAGTTACCTTGACACAAACGGCCCATGTACTCCATAGCAAAGCAAGGGCCTATTCTAACAAGAGACAATTTATTAAATACTTTGGTTTTGGATTTTTAGCAAACTTACAAAACGCAAACAAGCCGATTTTAATGCTAACATGCAACCATCACAACAGCCATTACAGATGTTCTAAAAACAGATGTGACTTTTTTTTAGGCTGGTCTCTGTCTTCCTTGGGACAGTGCCAATTTGCACTTTTCAACTCAGCACACGTTTTTACACAACATAATGTTGTTTTATTTTTCACATATAAGTTGAGTTGAAATGTTACACAAATGTGTGTTGGCCAGTTGGGCTAAAGAACACACAGATGTGTAAAAATGATGTTTTTATGAGTGCATAGGTTGTAAATCAGATGTGTTAGAGACAAGACATTGATGGATGACCAGATGATTTAGGCTGCTGGCTGACAAGGTGACATTATAAATACAAAATCAATCAGATTTCAGTGGGAAAATGAGTTCCCAGTCAACCAGCACAGAAGTTAAGCTAAGTTGGACTTTCACAAATTCAGTCAAGTGTTCACAATTAACTGTTGTTGCCCAGGATCAGAAATCCTCGACAATGGCTGCCAGAGGCTGCACTGGGCCACCTGAAAGTCCTCTTGAAAGGCACTCCCACAGAATGCCCCAATAAAGTTAAATGTGAATATTATCACAAGATGTTTCCCCCATCTTTGGATGTGCTATTTCGCTCTTTACTGATTCCTTTGCTGGACTTTATTGGCTCCATACTCTCCCTGCACTTGAAAAGGTTCATTCTATGTGAGGAAAAAGTATGTATGATGTTCTTTGCTTCAGCTAAAGGGTTCAAGAGAGCTAACAACAAGAGCAAGAGTCAACAGTGAGCTTCCCTTACATGGATTGCAATTATTTTGTGAATGTGTCACATATTTTAAATGATGGGCATTTGTTTGGAATAAAGCCTCTCTTTATCTAAGGAAATAAGAATGTGCATTGGGCTCACCTTGTAGTACTTTTTTCAATTCATTATAAATGTATATGGAGTCTGTGAGGGAGGCTCCTCTGGGCACTTGGGCTTTTTAAAGATCACTTTCATGCCTTTGGTACTTATTTATCAGATAGTGTGCTTACCATCATACTTACAATTGACTTATGTTCCAATAACAGAGAAAAGAATCTCTGCTTAGGTCGTGTGAACGGACAGGTGCTTCTATCTAGGTAGACTCAAACTAATGCTAGAAACATTTTGGAGCTTCATGTGCACTCTGCGAAGTGAAAAAGGCAATAAAAAGACTATTACAAGGGGTGCAAGATATATAAAAATGGCCAGCATTTGTCAGCCCAATTTTTTATTGTGTTATTCACTTCTGAGTGAGCTCTTGAATTTTTACTAGAAAGTGAAAGACTGAGAACATTTCTAGCATTAGTTTAGGACTTAAAGGATTCTTTGTCTGAAGGGTTACATTCTCTCGATTCTGTTTTGGTGCTTCCCTGGAGTAAAGACGAATGGTGTCAGGTCAGCAGGAGAACTCCTGATATCTCAGCCACATTGCTGAACTCATGTGTTAGTCTCATGTACAATCCAGCTGGATTTGGTTGGAGCTAAGTCTCTCATTAGCTGTGCTGCTCTTAGAGACCAAAACCCCTTTTGACAGTTAAATTGGCTAGATTGCCTCCTGTTTTCCTCATCATTGCAAGGGTGCAGACCAAAAGCCTTTGAAGAGCAGGATTAAAACCATGTGATTTCTTTTAATTGGACCATTAGTAGAGAATTAGCATTGAGCTTCGTACCCTCGTTAAGGAGAAGGGAAAAAACCCACCAGGTGCCTACTAAGGACTAAGGCTCGTTAGATCAGAACATTCTGCTAATTAGGGCTTGCTTTTGTTCTCTTGTTGGTCACTTGTTCGATGACGTTTTCATTTGTCGTCTTGTCTGAAGTTCTAGTGTACTCATGCTCGCTGCATTCTCCCTTCATCTGCGGCTGTACTTCGTCTTAATGGTTCTTCTCATCCTCATTTTGCACCAGACTCCCAGGGAGCCATTTTGTTCTGTCTTTGTGTACATTGAGAGGTGAAGCAAACTGGCCAGACCTGAGTCAAATAGTATTTGCAAATAATGCATAGGTTTTGTTTTAAGCTACATTGAAAGCCAGCTGGGTATGCTATAACCACATCTAGGTAATCCAGAGAATTTCAGGTAAATTGTCTATTTCAGAAAGGTCTAGTGAATCTTCTTAGATACTTATCTGTGAACTTTTCTCACCTTAGTGCAGGAAGTGCTATCAATTTGGCATATCCAGTAAAGGCTAAAGTAATAAAAGTTATATTTTCATGTAAATAAATATCCATTTTGCTGCCCTGTATTGCAGATTGATATAAACTGGTGATATAAACATTGATATAAAATGGTGATCCAATCTACAGCCACTTCATATAAGCTTTTACATTTGTGGTCTGGTAGGAATCTCGTGGAAAAAATCTACAAATTGTTGCTAATTGTTATTGTTTGAAACAAAATGCAGAAGTGGGTAGTTGCTACCATGATTGAACAGACCAAGAAAAGATCGCCAACACAGAAATTTAGACTTCATCAACAGGCCTTCCAAGAACAAAGATGCCACAGCACTGGACACACTGTTTGACTGACAGGTCATCTCTCAGAATTTACAACTTTAACATTTCCACTATAAAACAAGTGGTTATTTGCAAACACTGTGAGACTGAGGTCTGCAGGCCTCACTCAAAGGTAGGGCCCTATGGAACAAGTTCTAAGCTTGTACGCCCTGTATTTCACAGTTTTTTTTTTCTTTGGCTCTTGGCTGAAATGTGTCTAAATGCATCCAAAGACAACAGTACCTCACCCTCTAACAGATTACAGGTCTCCTTGTGGCCCCCCCACCCTCCTCTCCGCAGGCTCTTTGGGGTGACGGGGAACTGTGCAGCCTGCAGTAAACTGATCCCGGCCTTTGAGATGGTGATGAGAGCCAGGGACAACGTCTACCATTTAGACTGCTTTGCCTGTCAGCTCTGCCGCCAGAGGTAAGATTAGGGGGGCAATTAGCCGAGGAGATCAAATTCAGTTGACTTATCTGGGAGGTATACAAGTGAGCTCTGGAAGGTAGACTAGTGAGCTCACTGCTCATTATAAGCACATTGCGAGTGCTTTGTAATCAGAATATGATGAAATTCGCTACAATGGACACAGCATACAAAACCTCTTGGGATTAAAGACTTTCTGTATCACTTGGAGAGCTAATCAGGCAACAGTCATACAACATTTACACTGATCATCAAAGTAATGTTCTGATTGTCGGCAGGGCGTTCGTATGCTTAAAATATGCTTTTAGTCGGGGCCTCGCAGTTCACTTCAGCCCGGGTGAAACCGAGACCTGTTTCATGTTTTCATTTCTCTCTGCAGATTTTGCGTGGGAGACAAGTTTTTCCTCAAGAACAACATGATACTGTGCCAGTTGGACTACGAAGGAGGCCATCTTAATGGCAGCACTGAGAGGCAGCCTCAGTAAGAGGTAATGTTCTGTTTTGGTGAGAAGATCTGACAATGAATTACAACCCTTGACAGTTGTGTGGATGATTTGAATTAAACTATACACTGAGATATCTGGAAGGGATCAAGTGAGCTCACTGGCTTGTCCCGAATGTCACCACATGTCGATATGAGACTTCAAACCAGGGACTTCTGGCATTAGTAGGACGATCCCGCGCCAAGTCATGTTGTAACACGTTACGTTTGCAAAAGTTCACTTGGCGTTTTTGCGACAGTATATGAGGTACACATTTGTCTAGCCGATAAAGATCATGAAAACTGATTGATGTGCTGCAATTTGTCGTCAAGCATATTACGTTTCATTGAAACCAAATAAACGATGAACAAAAATTTTTAGAAATTCCCCTTAACCACCCTCTAAGTAAGCTGAGAACTAGACATGTCTTAATCATGGCTCATTCACAGGTTTACCACAGTGGAACTAGTCAAAGGGGTGTAATGATTTTGAACCGAAACTGAAAACCATGCTTCTGCAGTGCTCGGTTCAGTGAGCCACACATGTGGGGTGAACTGTTATTTTTTTTCCATTTGTAATGTTAAACATTCTGCACTGCTTTTTATTAATAATAACATCAGGCCTAATAACTTGCTTTTCCACAAGCTGAATACAAAAATTTTCTGTTACTACGCTGCCCAACCTTTATAAAACATTGAAGTCCCATTCAACTTTTTTGTGTTGAACTGTTGGTATGTGTTTATATTCAAACAGGAACAATTTACCTTTTGAGTCAGTTGAATTATGAAATGAAATGAAATAAAGCTGCACTATGTAAGACTTGTAGGTAATATATCCATTTAGCCTAAATCACAAAAAGAGAAGAGCAACAGAAGTGCCATAGATTCATCCTATCTGCCTAAATAAAATTCCGGTGTTGGGTCCCGACAGTTCTCTGCCCACAGGAAGAGAAAAATCAAAACACACTGAGGAAGCGCCCTGTCCAGAGACAGCTGGACTCCTCAACACTGTTTGTCTCTCTGGTTCCTTTGGCATCCTTTGGTATAAAGCATCACTCATCCGGGTTGGTCAGCCCTTTACTAACATTTTATTGCACCTTATCTCAGGTTGTTTTCCAGATTTTTCCAATAGTCACCTCTCTAGTGTGTGAAGCAGCCTAGTGCAGTTTCAAACATGAATAAAGGGCTTCTTTAACACTATAGAATGGAACCTTTATATATAAAGAAGCATTCCTTCTCTAATGTCAAACTAGCTCACACAATGACTGAGCCTATGACCCATCCTTAAAACTCCCTATATTTGCATCACCACTGACACTGGATAGTTGGGGTCTGTGGCGACATTCCTGAGTTGGTGCACAGTTAACCTTTAGTGACACATTTTATGTCAACCACAGTTAACAATTTCTACTGGAATTGTGTAACTAAAACACTCTAGCATGGCTAAATACCTTGTCTGATGACTTTGTGACTATATGAAGTTTTTTTTGTTTTGTTTTGTTTTGGTTCTGTTTTTCTTAGCATCTTTCTTTCTGAAAGGCATACTTTTCAAATAGCATTTAATTTATTACCACAAGAGGGAGACAAATTAGACAGACCTGGAAACTTCTGTACAGTAGGTTTAAAATGAGGATAATCAACACTGGAGAAAACAAGAACCATTTAGACTCTACCGATAAGATGGATGTGCATGTAATTTAGTAGCGAACCGGTCCGGCCACAAAGTCAGCTGCTCTTATTCCACATTTTTGTCAGCTGAGTCTAAATGCCTGCCTAAATCATCCTTCACTGACTTCGATTATTGCAGATTTAAAGCTTCACGCAGCAGACAAATAAATCCTGTGAGAGCTGAGCCTCTTCATAGGCGTGTAAGCAGTGGTGAGCTGCAGTCAGAGGAGCATATATGGGTAGATGGGTGGTTGGGAGAAAGTTGAAAGCAAGTGCAGCAAATACCACAGAATCCACAATTATGAAGGTTTAAGGGCCTGCCCCAGTTCCACAACATTCCCTGAAGCTGCCAGCATCCCAACCTATCATTATGATACTAACTGTACAACTACAGTTCATAACAGGCACCCAAACTGGACACTTGATGGATTGGGAGTGGACAGTTTTACTTGGGTTCGTTTTGGGTCTTCCAAAGTTCGTCTAGAAACAACATTTGACTTTGGTAGATGGTTTTCCATTTTTAGCGCGCAAATCTTGACAAGTTCACAGAGATGACCGACACAGGAGGTTTTGAGCAATTTTATTGTTAACCGAGGCCAAAAATAAAGGATCTCTAAAATATATGCTGTCAGATGTATGTTGAATTTGTTTCTTTGGAGCTGGAGGAAGGAGGGGAAATTTGGCGCCCAAAGTGTAATTTTGATAAAGGGGCTACACTGAAGGCTGTTTGGCTTCCAAATTCTGTAATTCATCATCATCGCTCCCTCAAGACCTACATTATAGTGTTGATATTATCAGCACACACTTGATTTAGAATTTTTTATGTAATCACTGTCTAATGTTGATTCTCTTTGTTGTTCTGACTGTGCTGCTACATTTTTTTTTCTTTTCTGAATTGCATGTTAAATATGTGACAAATTATGCAAAAGAAATGTTTGATCTCATTGGGACAGACTTGTATAAAAAGATACATAGAAATATAATAATTATAAAAAAAAAATTAAACTGTAGCCATGAGACATCAGTGATATTTAATTGTGAAAAATAATTAGACACGTGATATTTTCCTGGAGCATTCTCTCTCTCTCTCTCCACACACACACACACACACACACACACACACACACCTTACATAGAAGACACAACTTCCAACATATCAACACTCCCATATAGCCGTTTTAAATCCAGCTCTTGATATTTATAACTGCAAACAGGCTTTTCAAAATAAAGGACACAAGATGAAATTACTTGGATACACATTTTCATGTTTGTAAATGGGTGAGATCCATAATGTTCATAGGGGGGCTGTGTTTAGAATGGCATGCCATCATACTAAACATACTGGAGTTACAGGTTACATGTTGTGTGCATTGTATGATTACTATCCAATTCCTGCCCTTTGTTTCCATATTTAAAGCCAGAAAGTCCCTGCAGCAGCCAGTTCATGAACCTGTAATATCACTTAATTGACACACTATGTGTAAGATTAATCGGCTTGTGCAGCACAGTGGAATGTTTTCATCTGAATTCCTGGGTCACATTTTACTTCAGGAGGCATTACGAGACATCATGAGCACATTATGAGTGTGTGCTTATGCGTTATAAACAGAAATGAGCGCTGCAATAAATGTTTAAAACTCAGACCCAGGGATCCAAGGCTTTCTTGGGTGATTAAAGACTTAAAAAAAAACATCCATTCCTACAAAGTGTTTTCTGATACAAAAGGAATATCCATTAGGGCCATTATTAAAGTTATGAGTCACTTAGGCCTTTGCATTTAAAATAGTAATGTTTTTAAGTACAGATAATTATTTGCTTTTGAAGTATTAAATGAAGAATTTGACTTAATATTGTCTTAAAAGTGATGTGTAGATGTGTAAGATTTTGGACTGAAACCCTTAAATTGTAATGTGACTCACAATGATAATAGACATAATTTTTTTTAAATGGATACATACAGCTTAATATAATACAACTTAATGGTTACAACAGTGTGTGCATAGTGCTAGCACAGTCATATCGTGCCTGTAAGACCTCACAGCCCACCTGTGTTTCTCAGAGCTGATGCATGTTTTCATTTCTCTCTGCAGATCTAGAGCAGGAGGATATTTGTGCCAGTGGGACGATGAAAGAGGCTTCAGTGAGATGCAGCCTGGAGAAGAGGTTATGTTCTGTTGTGGTGAGCGGATCTGCCCGCTGCAGCTCAGTCCTCATCCACTGACTGTTTCCATGTTGCCGACTGAACCATGTGTAGCTTAAGTGTGGACTCTCATACATGGAGCTGTGAGGCTGTTACCCAGAAAACTGCCATTTCTGATCAAACGGGCCAGAGATCAATCTCAAATTGAGGATGGAATAACGAAATTATCACGAGAACATTCTCCAAAGGGCAGAGCGCTTGATCGGGAGCAATTGCGAGAGCTCTGCCTTTTTTTCCCCATTCAGAGGTTAAGCAAACTACAGCTGACCAGACTTGGAGCAACTAAGCGTTTGCAAATAATTTTTAGAGCGTGTTTGACCCTGCTTGAAATACCAGACGGGTGGAGTTTAGCCCATCAGGCCAAGCATAGCATCCATTAAGCCATCCATCAAAAGAGAAGTACACAAAGTTGACTTTTCTGTGATTGTCAAAACCTTCTGGCAGCCACTGTATCATCTCTTGTGGCAAACCCCACCCATCTGGGATCTGCGTAGCCTAAAATGAGCTGAAAACTATTTGCAAATACGGTTTGGCTCAGCTCTGTGACTGAGGAGGATCTGTTCCTTCCTCATCCTCTTCACGTCTAGACTCTGAAGACATGACTGAGCAGTGTGCAACTTCAAAACTGTTGTTGCCTTTTTCATTTAGTTTTCGTCCTCAGCTGTTTTTCTTGACTGAATAAACTGGATATTGATTTCATGCAGCGCTCTCGTTATTTATCTTTCTGAGTTGACTGGAATCTCTTTGACATGAGGGTTGATATGCGAGGAAGGACATTATCAAAAATATTTGCTCAAAATTGCGATTGCGATTAGTCAAACTATATTGCATGAAACAAAAACTGCACAATCATTTGAGAAGAACAGGCTTATTCTCCAAGGCCACGTGTATTTAAACCTGTCTAATTTGTATATTTGAACATCATCTGAGAAGAATTTGGTAGTAAATATACGTACTTTCATATAATATGACATACTGCAGGTGGAGAGAGGACAGTGAAAATTGTTAACAAAAGTCATCCTTATAAGATTAGATGCAATTTTAAAGATCCCTGTGTGTAGAATTGTAGATACAGCATGATAAAATTGGATATAAATAAGAGTAACAGGAGCATGGTAGTATGATTAAAAGAATAGTTCAATAAGACATCATTTCAATTACTTCAGTTCAAAAGGGGGGTCCAAGTCATATGTGTAGTATATAGCAGAAGGATATGAGGAAGAGGAAGGAAGAAAGGGATATGCAAATGTGTGTCATGTTGACACAAGCCTACAGAAGGCCACACATACCGTATGTAAAGAGTATGCAGGTGTGTAGAGATGTGTGATGTAGAAACGATTCATTGAAATCATCCATTCTCTTATTGTGCATTCCTCTGAGCGAGTGAAATTAAATCGAATTAATATGAGAAGCTGTGCAGATCAAAGCTCATTTTGCTTCTCAGTAATTAGCTTATTGAGCTGCTTCTCCCTGCAAATCAAAAACTTGTCCTCCCAAAGCTGTAAGGGAGAACCGTTTGGCTATTAATCCATGCATATTCCATAAGACCATTTGTCTTTTTGTTGTGTGGTTGTTTTGCCATCTACTGAGGAGCATGGTGGAAGTTACTGGTGGTTTATTTTCTGTCTCTCAAATCCAGTCCAATCCAATTGAGTCCTGTCTAAAAAAAACAAAACAAACTAAACAAAACCAAACCAAACCAAACCTAACCAAACCAAATGTTATTTATCAAGGGGACCCCAGAAACTCTCTCCAGGACCCCATTTAGTCTCTAGACCCCACTTATAATTGCTTTGATTCAGTTTTCACAAAAGAGTTTCAATGTGCAAAACTAACCCAAAATGTTCTACTTTCAACTTTGGGCTCAAAATGCCACACAGCATGCAAAATAAAACCCAACTGCAAATGAGGAAGTGCATGATGCAGTGTTTTTACCATAACTGCAGAACATTGTATATGTTCATTTGTGTATTTTAATCATTGTTGCATTTAAAAACTTTGTCATCATCAAATCATCCAGTCAAACAAACAATAATTCTCATCAAAACAGAGTTTGCTATAGTCATTTCCCCATTTTTAGATTATACAAATAGCAATAAGAAAAAAGTTTGCAAGTTACACCATCGTATTTCAGGTGATGTACAGTAAAGATTCCTTGTGATTTTATGCATTTTTTTATTGAATATATGATATCACTAGATATATACTTTATAGCCTGACTTTTGAATCTGCTGTAATTCTTTTGTACAAAGCAAAGATGAATGCAGTGATGCAAAAAAGAAAAAAAGTTTGCATGTGTCCACATTACAGTAAATTCTATGCTAAAGGAAATACAGTCACACACATGCAGTGATTCACTGCATCAATTCATGTTTTCCATTCTACCCCTTGTGTTTTCATGCATAACATTACAGTTGCATAACACCAAAACATCAAATATTTTGATCACTGAAGTTTAATCATGGAAAATAAGTTGCAAATACAAAATGGTTACTGTGACAGTTTCTACACAGCAGTTCAATAATCCATAGTTTTTTTTGTAACAGTAACTCTATACGTTACAGTAAATAGCTTAAGGAAATACTGTGTGACATGGTCAATCACTGTGGCTCTTATTTCATTGGACACAATATGTCCTCTACCTCCTTGCCCACGGCCCCGTACTTCAACATCAGCTGCACTGGCTTCCTAAACTGCCACAGAACTGGTTTTCTAACAGCCTATAATATAGCGGTGAAGTGATTGGCAATTATGTGGCAAAGCTACTCACCTGGACAATGTTGTTAAAGTAACGAGAGATGTGTGCATGCAGATGTGGAATTAATTGACTCATTTGTATGTATATTAATTAGCATTTGAACACAGTACTGATGTGAGATGGCAATTTTACGAGGACTGAACATGTGATTTAGGGTTTTGCACTTTGTATGTAAGCACAGCACTTTGTGTCTTAAGGCTGGAACTTGGCAAGTGAGTTTGGCTCTTTGTGTTAAGAGTTTTGCACATTTAAACTGAATCAAACCAATTAGAAAATACTGTAATAACCACACAGCAGTTATACAAACCCAAAGATAGACTTTTGGCTCCCCTCAGTGGTAAGACATGACAAATACAGCTACGGCGCACTTCCGGCCCCGGAATCAACAAGGAAGTGCACAAATGGATGAGACGCGACGTCCACCTTGCGTCTTTTCGAGCTACGTATTCAACGTGTAATTTTGTAATATTTTGTGTGTTTTTTTTTCGTCTCCGAGAAGGTGACTGCTTGCGTGTCAACATGTCAATGTCAACGTTTCAGAAAGTGACCCTCGCAACATGCCTGGTGCTGTGCGTCGCCCTGCTGCTTCCCAAAATGCTGTTATCCCGGGGGAAGAAGGATGCTGAGCGGCCAGACGGTGGGTTTCACGGTTTTCCTGACGTCACGTCTTCATTGCCCCGGCACGCAGTGATTTAATTACATGGACTTGAAGCTGAAGCTGAAGACTGAAATCTGGAAAGTGTCGATAATAGTAGTGTTTCGGTGAATTCTGCAGCATCTTCATCCTTGAAGTACACTTTCTTCCCTCGTGAGGGCGCACTGATTATATCACATTACATATCAAATGGCACTAGCCAACCTCTGACCTCCTTTTTATTTTTTTATTTTTTCTTTACATTTATTTATTTCAGCAACACATTATTTCAATTTAATTATCTACTGAGCCTTTTCTCATCTTGGTGGTATTTTTGGCATTTGTATTTGTGCGAGTGTGTCCAAGTCAACACAAGTACATGGGAGCAAGTGAAAACGGGATGAGTAAAGATTAGATTAGATTGTCATTGCACAAAGTGCAAGTACTAAGACAACGAAAGTAGCCTATGACATCACGACTTGATTGAATGTAAATCATTGTCTATAAAAGGGTATTAACATTAGTATCAAATAGTATCAAGCTATTTTGCTGTTTGGCAGTGGCTTAAAATACGCAATGCCATCCACAGCAGCACCAGGTCTCTCTCTCATACACACACACACACACAAAAGGAACTGCAGTTTCTCTCTCAGTTGCATTTCAGCAGATTGAGGCTCTGCTCTCCTCACATGATGCGTGTCAGATTCAAACCTCACAAAAAGGTTCTTCACGTTTGTAAAGAAGTGAAGACACAAAAGTCTAAGCAAATGATGATGACCAGATGGGTTTCATTATTTGGTCCATGTCAAATATAAAGAGGCTCTTTTTACCATCATCTTATTAATGTCTGTTTTTGAGGCTTGAATGCCTTCACCTGCTTGTGTATGGACTAAGTCTATATACTATTCATTTTGACAGAGTTTTTTAAACTATTCTTTTGAGCCAAGGCACTCAAAGTAACAGCCGTGCCTTCATTTTATATTGCATTTTCAGTGTGTACTGTGCAGCTGTGTAAGTTTTCAGTGTTTCTCTGTACCAGTATCACCAATCTATTGTGAAGCAGGTTGTACATTAATTGGTGCATCCTATTTCTCACCATTCTCCATCACCCAGCAGGTCCGGGACGCTTCCCACCGATGATCCAGCGTCAGATCACCCCAGACAGCCACGGTCAGAGGGCCGCAGGCTCCCACTTCTCCAGGGCCCACAACCCAGAGGCCATAGCCCGGGCCAAGGGGGCGGGGACTGGGGCAGGAACTGGGGGCAAGTCCAACCTAGCCGGGCAGATCATCCCCATCTACGGCTTTGGGATCTTACTCTACATCCTCTACATCCTCTTCAAGGTGAAATACTGATGGTTGAACACACTGCTCCTGACTCATAAAACTCTTTGATAAAAGCAATTAGTCACTTTAATTTATTATCTACCTTAAAAAATGACTTGTGATGCTACAAAGTTCTTTATTCACAGTGTCTTTGCATTACTCACTTTATATTATCATTTAACCACACTACCCCAAATCATGCTGTAGCAATATAACTTGCACTGCTGAATGTGCTGCCCAGCAGTGTTTTAAAATGAAATACAAGAGTATCACTCCTCGGGCAGACATGGTTCACATTGTTTTCAATTAACAATTCAAGATGACACTGGATTTAATTCCTCTACTTTGGGAAAAAAAGTCCTAAAATCAAACAATATGTTAGAAATAACAAATGGCAACATTCTAATTGTAACTAATTATTGATTACACTGAAAAACTAAGATGTTGAGATGTTAGTTAACATTAAAAAATATTTATAGAGTATAAAGTATAAAGTAATGTGTTAATCTAACACTGACATGCACATATAGATAAAAGTTGAGTCCAACACATTCAACAAACCATGGAGTAGGTGCACTCAAGCATACATGTTTGCATGCATGAGTGAAATACACAGGGTTTGCATACGATCACACACGCATGCATATATAGGAGAAAACGAATGCACACACTTATATACACACAAAGTGGTTGAGTTATGCACATGCAGATGGCACACACGCATGCAAACACACACCTGCGCGCACACTCTTGTGCATTGCTTTCATAGATCTGAGATCTGTGTTGAGGGCGTGAGCGATGTGGTTCTCTCCCTCTCAGATCACGTCCAAGGGGAGCAGCAAGCCGACAGAGGGCAGGTTTGCCTCGGTTCGATCAGAGAACATGAAGAGAAAGATCAGTGAGTATCAGGCACCCATGGAGTCACACTCAATCTCTTATCTTTTTTCTGAAGATATACCAGGTGTTGCAGCGCTGTACAGATCTTCTCAATAGTTTGGAGTCAGTTTGTCACCTGATTTATCAAATGATATATATTATGAGATGCATTAGGTTGTATTTTAAGCTCTATTTCTATGATTGCAGTTAAAGCTGCAGAGTTTCGTAATGTAGCGGGACCCATGTATCATGATTTGCACCTTATTCTGAGGTCCTGGCTAATACCCAGCCTACTAAAAGGCCACTTGGGGTTTCTATGTCAAATCATCACTCAGATTTTGGCTGGCATCATATCAGAGGTTACAAACTGATCTAAGAGGGGCTCCTGGCACATTTGTTTTAAAAAATGTGCTAGTTGCATGGTCACTTACATTGGGCTGAAGTCAGCTATTGTGATTCTGATGGATCCTAATCTCTAAACAATGAACATGATTCATTGGCACAGTTAATGTCAAGTGACACGTTTATTGGAATTTGAAGATAACTCATCCGTCCAATCTCACTCTTCCCCTCTCTCTCTCTCTCTCCCTCACTCCCCTCCCCCAGCTGACTTCGAGTTGGCTCAGCTGCAGGAGAAGCTGAGGGAGACGGAGCTGGTGATGGAGAACATTGTTTCCAGCGCCAGCCACAGCCCTGACAGGTGGGTGTGTGCCCGCTGCACATTGAGGAAGTCATTTGCCCAGCCAGCTTCCTCCCTCTGTTTTGCGGACATGAACCACTACTTGATTGAGTTTTTGCTAATTTAACTTAATAACATGTATGCAGTAATTGCCCCCACGCCAGAGGCCAAATACTCAAATACAAAGTGATGTAACGCTTCTTCAAGAAAGCTGCAAAGTTTCTTTTGGGTAGTGATGTGACTGGATATGGCTTCTTTAAATTTTGATGATTAAAGATTCAAAGAGTGATATTTCCTCATTGTCCTCATCAGTGGCAACTATACAATTATCTCAGGAAATTATGTGGAAAAGCTGGCTGTGTGTGTATTGCACTCAGTATTGATATGTGTATGCTGAACGTTTCCCGGTGCTGCAGGGTGAAGGGAGTGACGGCAGACCAGGAGGAGAGTCTCCTGCAGCAGCTGAGGGAGATCACGCGGGTGATGCAGGAGGGCCGGCTGATGGACGGCATCACTCCTGAGAAGAAAACCCAGTGCAGCTGGGAAGGTAGGCTAACACTGAGGTATATTATACAGTGGCCATGGTTAACTGATTGAATTATTACACTTTGCACTTTGTACACTTTGCACATTTTTCTCTATCCAAATAATCATTACCATTATAAGCATTATTTTTGTATTTATTATACTGTGCATTTATTATCAGTCCTCTAATTTATTTTTTTTATCTACCATTTGCAAACTTGTATTACCCATGGCACATTTACAGTTGCAGTGCACACTTTACTTCTGTTACAATTATTTTATTTTTTTTAACTCTGTAGTTTTTACCTTTGTTAAGTATGCTATACCTCTTTCTTACTGTATGTTGAGCGACGAGTACTGCAACAAAGCAATTTCCCTGCGGGTATCAATAAAGTTTTCTGAATCTGAATGTGAATCTGAATCTGAAAAAGCTGCATTAGGCCAGATTTTTATGTAAAGATACACCTGTCTTAGCACAAAATATGGCTGCAACAGAGAAGAAAGGCCAGTGTCCCCTGACTGAGATGGTGTACGTTTGGTATGTTCTGCTGCTGGTGCCCATTGGAAATTACAAATGAAAATTTAAGAGTGAAATAGTTTTTAAAAAGCAGTCAGTGAGCACTACACCGAGAGAAAACTGGAATCCTAAATGTTAGAATTGCTACCTCCTTTCCCTTTGCTATGAGCATCACTGACTAGTCAGGTTAAGTATGAACATGTTCTGTGCAGTTTACTAATGTCACAATAAAATATATTATTTCTGAGTTTTAAAGTCTACAAGTAAACAATACCTTGACTCCTTGTGCATAAAACATATTAGGCTGTATTGTCTTGGCGTGTTTTGGTTCATTCCAAGACATTCCATTTTTAACTTTATGCATACACACTTTTCGAAACAGTTACAGAAGATTTTACAACTTTACAAAGTTGGCTATAAATAAATGTGAAGTGTTTATTCTCTTGAAGTTATCCCAATTTATTTCCAGTGTATACTTTATGATGTTAAAAAGGCTTGAGAAACATATTTGACTTGATTTGGAAAATAAGATAACAGGGATGCCAGCCATCAATCATAAACTATGTTGCAGAAGAATAAAACCATTACAATGTGAAGAAAATGGTGGAAAACAAATTAGACTGTATAAAAGCATTTTTATAAAAGTGTAAAAAACCAAGCAAACATTCTGCAGCAGTACAAAATCTGCCATCCTTATTCTTTATCCATTGTAATGGCATTCAGTATGTATGGTCCTCCAGTAATATTCCCTGTAGATGATAAGTTTTTGACTTTGGGTTCCTCCCTCGTAGGCATGTGGCTATTGTTTTGAATGCTGCAGAACTGAGGTTGAAGTTGAGATAACAAGTGATGTGTGACATCGTGAATGTAAAATGAATGGCTTCTTAGATTTCTGTTTTCGAACAGCTTATCCTGAGGAGCCTCACCGATACCAGGACCATTGCTACTGTCCTCATCACAACCAGGCCAGCGGTCCGCAGACAGAGGCGGAGGCTGAGAGGACAGAGGCCGACGGGGCTGAACTGTCCGAAAATACTCCCAAGGACAGGGGAGAAGCAGAGACTTTGAAAAAGGACAAAGTCAGAGAAGCAGCGTTCACAGCGCCAGGGGAAGAAGGCGCGGGGCCCAAGGGCGATTTGGGCATCCACGATAAGGAGGATTTGTATGAACCGGAGGAGGGAGGGGGAGAAATCGATCTGGGCGTCCCAGAGGAGGACCTGGCCGGAGTTCTGAAGGAGCTGGAGCTCACGCTGAAGATGACGTCCATGATGGAGCAGGAGAAGATAGAGGACCTCGCCCAGCCGGAGGAGATGAAAAGCGGCTGCAGCCAGGTCAGACGGAGAAACAAGAGGAGGAAAGCAAAGAAAGACGTTCACTGACTCCCAACATGATTGCCTATAAACTTGAGCCTGTGCCTGGTTTTTGAGGGCAGGGTTCTCAAGTCTCAAGTCAAGTTGGCAAGAGCATGAAAATTATAACGAAGGATCCCATCAAGCAAGATATTCAGCCTTGTATATCTCTACTACAAAGCTTAGAGAATACTCACGTACTGGGCAGTTTGCAGCTAATGTTCAATGGCTAATAATGGAACAAACATGGTACATGGTCTTAATATTCTCTTAATATGATGATGTTTATATTTTTTTTATTTAATTAATTTATTTTGAAAATCCAGGGGCCTCGCTTATAGAAAGTGTATAGATCAAATTTTAAAATACCAGTCTGCACATGTAGGAATTCACAAAGTAGTTGTTTATCTCATTAAATTTGACATAAAGAAGCTCCCAGATCCAGATTTGATGAAAAGCTTTATACTTCTGCTGAATTGTACACTACCAGGGCATAATTTTGCTGACTTCAGAGAACTAATCTGTGTGAATAAGCCTACAATATTTTGTTTCAGGGCAGTTATAAGTATCTTGTTCATCATACTTCTTGTTAAAGCCTCTTTCTCAACAAGGTTTAATTTGTTTGTCAGTGACATTATCGGAGGTCATTCGTATCAGGCTTTTGAATTGGAGCTGCTTTATGATTTATGCATGAGGAGAACACGACTGAGTTTGGCAACTTCTATGAATAATGGATACATTTAAAAGTGTTGTAAAGACAGGATAAAACAGTAGTTTGAGCTCAGGTTATGACAAATTACAATTAATATTATGTAAATTAACACATCGACTAATCGGTTCAGTTCTACAAATTACTCTGAAGAAAAGTAAATGTGGGCAGGAGTTATGCTGTAGTTCCAACAGACAAAATTTAAATCTGACATGAACATTTTTTGTCATCATTCTGAACAATAGTCTAATTTACTGGAGTCACTGTGCCTTATTTACTTTTGTTAGCATTCTGGACTGGTAAGCTAGCAGAGCAAATGAGAAACCATTTCACTCAAGTCATTTTTTAACTTGCTGCGGTCTTTATGTTCACATTAAATATGGAATCATCTTTTCAATACATTTCTACAAACGAGGCCCCTGAACTTCTTTTGACCCTCCAAGTGTGAGCAGATAGTTCCACTGCGCTGTATCTTAGGACAAAAGGGACATGATCCACTGGACTGCATTACTGTCACTTCAGTCTTACTGATCAGCCGTGTTGATGCAGGAGTGTTTTAGATGGGTACCAACAGTCTTTTGTTTTTACATACTAGGTCCTAGTCTGAATATCAATATTTACACTTTTATACTTAATTTATTTCTTCACTGTTTATTAAACTTTAAGTCTGCATATCAGTGTTTAAAATGCTGTGAATAACTGAAATAAACTTCTCACAGAAAGTTTTGCTCTTACAGCTCTTAATTTTATCTGTTCTCCTCGTTCTTTCACAGTCGTACGGCTCTGTGGTTCAGACTTATGTTGATAGCATGTAATGAAGAACATCTGTCATTTTGGATCTCAGCTATATGCTCCTTAAATGCAACATGAGGCCATTACTTTGAAAAGTTTCCCCAAATCAAGAGCAGCACCACAATTGAGAAAAAAAGAGGTTTATTACTTTGTAGAATGGTACATTCTACCCATACAAAAGCAACATCAAATGATGTTAGAGGAAAGTATTGGATAACAGTTTAGCAAGTGGCACATCACAACAGCATCTTTTCTCCAGAAGACCTGTTCTGTGGCATTTCAGCAAGTCTCAGGTTGGACTCGGTTTGTTCCCGCCCACTACTGATACAGGAAGTGAATCACTGGATGAGTGACAGCTCTGCCTCAGTGCTCCATAGGCTCAGCAGATGCATCTCCGGCTGCAGGTTCATCTGCAGGCTGGGCGACCTGAGAGAGAAATGTCCATCAGCACACAACTTGCCATTTAACACTCGAGGTAATAACTCCAGCTGAAACTCAAAACTGGAAAATTGAGAGCCATTTTCTAAAATCTCACTTTATTTCCTCGTATCTAAATGCTAAAGTCAGACTGCATACGCTTTTTAATTATTAGCAAAAAAAATAGTAAAAGAGGAAGTACAAAATGGACTAGGTAAAAAATGAATAGATGCTGCGCTTTGTTTATGTAACCATGCAAATTTAAAAACATGGCAAAAACAAAACAAAAATAACTAGAGGAAGAGCAAGTTGAAACTCTTCTGTACTTTGACCATGCCAACAAAAATAAAACAATCACTATAACCACAGAGTAATGACCAAAAGAGAAGAGTCTCAGTGCAAACTTATCCCATCTATCTTGTAGCCTTGTAATTACAGCACACCAACATGAAAGATTCACCCACTGTTCCCTCCAACTGAGAAATTCAGAAAGAATGCCAAGCAGTGCTGGATAAATCCTTATACCTTTCTCTGCGGTCTCTCCTCCAGGCCCTCCAGGAAGGGTGCGACGTCGTCATCGTCATAAATGGTGAACTCCATGTCCTTCCCCACAATGCCGATGGAAACATTCTACAAGATGTGGAAATGTGCTTAGGAAGTGGTCTGGGTTGTGGCACAATTAAATTAATTGGAAAAGACGTGCCAACCAATGTCTAAGCTGCTGTAAGTCAAAATCATAGATTTATGTTCATTGTTTTTGTTTTTTTTTCGTTTTTAAATTCACGGCTCTGCATCGAATGACTACAATAACTTGAAGGACACATGTACAGTCAAGACAAAGACATTTTCTCTCCCATGTAAGTAGACTCAACAAAAACAATCCATCTCTTGTGTACAGTCTATGGGATTTAAATAGCAATGGGAGCTAGTGTACCTTGGTGGTGAGGTCCTGCTCTGCGGGGAGAGTTTCTCTGAGAGCACGCAGTCCGTGCTGGACCAGCTCATTCAGGTTGCCTGTGGAGAAAACAAGACAATGATGGATAAAAGGATGAACGCTGAAGTGCATCATTTTACTTGTCAATCAAGAAGCGAGATGCTGTTAGTCATTCAAACATATAAACAAATGGGGACAGAAAGGAAGCTTTATTTGATGCATGGGGATGAGAGGCAGGATTTAAAAATAATGATCTTATAGTTGGAATTTTCAAGTATTTTTATA
>OMLF01001770.1:10115-24192 GCA_900302615.1 Holocentrus rufus | reverse complement strand
TTGGTTATTAAAAAAAAAAATTCCCCGACATGTATTTCAAATACACATGATACATTGTGTAAATAAGACAGCTTTGGAGTTGCTGTAAGGTTTCACTTTTTCACTTTGACAGAGCTAGGCTAATGACTCCTGTATACTTCAAGTCTTTATACTAAGCTAACATGAAATGCTACCCACAGGAACCGAACTAATGGACATACAGAGGTGAAAATGGTATTGAACGTTATGTCTCACTCTGGATAAGTCTGAAAAAGGGTATTTTGGCCAAAATTATGGAGTACTTCTTTGACTAAGAAACTAAAAGATAAATGGGAGCCAGATCTCAATATGTTTCCTGGCCATTACTTAACTACAGCTACTCTCTTTTTTTTAAATTGCAAATGGTTCAAATCTCAAGTCTTCAATACTTGAGGTAACCAGTTTGATTCAAATAATCCATGCTAGTACAGCCTTTTTCTCAATAGTCCTTTTACATATTTTACATTTGGCACTACTGTTCACTCTTTTTCATCACCTGACTAGCAATGTTCTAACTCCGTGGCAGTGTGGTCACCTATATATTACATATGATGCCAGTGGTTGTGTTGTCAAATAAATATTCACGGCCTATGTCTACATGTTTACCAGATGATCAGGTAGGTAGAAATTTAGCACACCACTGCAAAGATGTATAGCCTACATCTAAGGTGATTATGTCCCAAGTTCAAGTGCTGACTGAATTTGCAAATCCAAAACTCAACCAATGAAATCTGTGACTGCCTGCTGATCTTAAAATCACTCAGTTCCTTACACCATCCACCTCCAAACCTTTCACCAACATTTCCAGACTGATTTAGCCATACTGAGCCTGACCTTCATTAAGACAAATTTATGAGGGATCTCTGCTGGAGTGTGGCTCATTACAACAGAGCAACGAAATAAGAAAACTTGTCTATGAAACAATGAACAGAGATGTCTGAAAGAAAGGAAGAGTGAGGCAGGTTCCTGAAGAGGGCAGAGCGTTTTGGTCACATAGTGAGGAAACGCCTTAAAACTCTTGGCTGAACAATGGCTTTCCTTCCTGCCTGTCTGCAATGGAAAAACTGATAACAACCAAAGCCCAGCTGAAATAGTCTCTAGTAGTAAAAGACAATTCATTTCAACTCAGACTAGACAAAAATAGATCATTGTGTTGACATCCACGTCAATGCATCACGTTCTTAAGTATCCTTTGACAACAACATCTGTGTATTGGATACTACATGTATCCAAACTCTGGATTAACAATTACCTCACCCTGTTCAGCATTCTGTGTGTGCTGATTCAATCTCATACGAAACAGTCGCATGTTGGAAATCCACAACCTTGCTTTTCTTGGCCTAAGATGTGTGTGTGTGTGTGTGTATGAATGTATTAAATAAGCTATATATTATTTAACAGAGAAGAATTATTCAAAGCTTAACAGAGCATCCCAGCTTATAACATGGCCTACAAAAAGGAGGTACCACACCCTGAGTTTTGAGTGTACAAATCTCTCCAGGCTGACTTATACTAGACAAGAGAAGCATCTAATTCTCAGGCTTTGCCCCAGCATATTACAAGCATGTCAGACCACCTGGCATATTTGGAACGCTGACCCAGTCTGTGGAAAAAAAAAAAAAAACGATTAGATGCTGAGTCTAACAAGAGCCAGCCCTCTCTAAAAACAGAGAAAGTATTCTACATTGAAGTGGTAATAGCAACAGGTCCATGTGCAATCACAGCAAAAGCTAGTAAACACAGTAGTTCATTTTTGACACTTTACAGGTTACAGGCAAAACAATGGAAATATTTTGATATAGTTTAACTGTTACTTTTAATAATAATAATAATTGAAAAAAAAAACACCAAAGGCACAGTTAACCACTTAATTGAGAACGTTCAACTCAATGTAGAAGGTTAGCTAAGATAAGACGTAGCTAATGTGTTTTTAGTTTTTCTCATTTTAAAATGTCAAAGCTTGTCATAAGTTACAAGCTATGTAATTTATTTCATATTTGCATAACAAGGTACGTTATGTGTGTTGGTGTGAAAATCTGAAGTGACTACTAACTAAAATTGTCAAGTAATCATTCTAGATAATGAAAGGTTTAATGTCCTAAATAAGGACACAGGTTTCCAGGTTTAGATTAGTTACATTTGTGAAAACCCACATAAATACACATAAATTGACAGCTTGAACATTACTATTATTTAGCTACACAACACAATTAATGCAGGTGACACATTAGCCTAACCAGGTATCTGTACAATTACTGTAAATTTAAGCAGAAGTGACACAGTTCCTGAAAAGAGCTAGCCGGCATTATAGCTAATACTAACTAGCTTGTCTACAGCTCTGCCAATTAGCCATTTACAGTTAAATTTCTCCTCCACTAAAGTTCGGCCTCTCAAAATCCAAGAGGAAGGGAGTCAAAACAGGCCCAAGAGAAGTGGTCTAGAGTACAAAACTGGACTTTTGAACTACAGCCCTGTATTCTGTATTCATGTGGTTGTCAAATTAAGTATTAAAAGTAGATATACTGCACATATGGATGAGCTTCTTGCCAGTGACATTGGGAATGCACCGCTATTATGGGCAACTACAAAGCAAACACGCTCTGTGCTTATTTACATACTTGAAATACCACAGCAACGTATGAAACCAATTACCATCTCATTGAAAAGACTCAAAGCAGTATCGCTTTTGAACTCAACACACATGAACACAACCGGTATAGTGCCATTTAAATCATTCAAAAAGGTTTAATGAGTCAACAAGGGGAAAACTGTATTTACAGCATTGACAAGAAAGTGATTAAGATTTTTGCCAACTGCTGTTTTCGTCCTCCAAATGAATCCGGTTTCCTCTTCTCTCCCAGCTCCTATCTGATGGCATGTGAGTAGCGCCTCCCCCATCCTGTAACTCCTACTCCTTCACAGATCGCCACCTCCTCCTCCACATGGCCAATATCTTAGACATGACATAATGCTGACCAAGGCCCTTCTGCGCTCAAGCCAACAAATCTCCTCTCTAATGGACTGGGAGGATTATTTCACTCGGTCATGATCTGTTTGAGTATGTCTGACTATTGGGCACAAGTGGGCTGGTAATGATTGGAACTGCCAAGCCAACTTCATTATTTGAGAACTGCATCACCAAAACTGCTCTTACAGCATCAAGACTATTTGAAATCTCATGAAGTTTCAATACCCTCTCATAACATAATGTAGTTGCCAATTATGGACCACTGGAAAGGCTACTGAAGGTGAAACCTGCCCTCTAATTTTGCTTTGCACAAAACAAGATACTTCACACACCCAAAATAAACTAATTTAATCTTCTTTTTTTTGGCGTGCCTGCTTGATTGCATTTTGTGTGAAACAGTCTCTTTAGTTGTCACTGTCAGTATTTATGAGCAGACTAAGTACTTGTGCACTGAATATGAGATGAACATGCATTGATACTATTCTTCTGTTACCTAACCACAATGCATATGCTATTTCCCTTTAATAATATACTAATATACAACACAGATAGATAGATAGATAGATAGATAGATAGATAGATAGATAGATATGTCAGGTGCAAGTTTTGGAGAAATAGGTCACTCTGACATTTTTATGCCTGGTGCAGTTCAGATGCAAGTGTAGAGTGAACATAGTGCGTCCTCTATGAGCAGCCAGGTCTCCCACTGACTACCTGGTTCTATGACCAGGCTGCATTCACTGACTCTGCGCTTTCTCAAGGTTTTCCTCAGTATTGAATCACAGACAAAAGCCAGGTAGTGTGGTATTGTGTGCTGTCTGTTTTGGGGCAAATACATTTACATACAGATTTTGTTAACTCTTTCAAATATGATTGATTATCTTTTCTCATTTATCGATAACTGGTTTCATTTGGAGGTTTGTCCCAAAAGTCCTGTGTGGTCCATCCTTTTTGTGACTCATCATGTACACCTGCAAGTAGTCGGAATTGTCAAGACCACTGGAAAACTTACTTGGTGAGGTTTTCATGCAGTATAGATGGCACTGACAGCTAAATAAAGGCATACAGTGTTATGCATGCAACAATATAACTTTGTTAAGTATGTAACTTTTATCATGTATTTAAGCTAGTTAAAGGTAGTCAATGTAGTTGTAGGCACACATCATTTTGTTTCTATTCAAAATTTCTCACCAAAACACATTGTGTGTGTCCATGAGGCCTAAAAAACATGTTCAGTGCTTTTCCTATATAAAAGGATAAGCCTTATTATGGAATATGTTGAAAGTTGCATTCTTTACATTGGTGTGTGTAATATGCCACCCCCGCTAAAGGCATGTGATGTAAACAAATGGGGACCCAGTTTTCCTAGTTTGTACTATAGCACCACTAGTGATCACAAACTAAGGGGTATTTTAACTATGGAAACCCATATTTTCAAAGACAGAATGCTAATGAAATCCCCGTTCTTTCAGACACTGGCCCCTTCTGTTCTAAGTTATTTCAGTATTCTATGTGACACTATGTACATTAAAAAAATATTTTTTTGCTCAAGTACTTACAGTTCAATATCCATCATATATTGAATCAAACTAGAAAGTGAAGGCTTGGGAAATTTTTAGATTCAGTAAACACTGGAGCTTTTCATATGGGAAGTTTATGGTCCTTTGGACTGACAGTGCAGACCTGCATTTTGCCACGGTCTCCTGGTTTTTCAGGGTTGAACTGTGACATCTGGGATGTGATGTCGTTGACTGATAGCTTCCTGCACACACACACACACACACACACACACACACACACACACACACACACACACACACACTTTTTTGTTTGTGTATTTGAAGTCAGGGATTTTTTGACGTAACTACTTTTAAAATCACTTCCTTCATTTGCTTGCTAAATTTAAAAAAGCAAATGAAAGGCATTTTATTAAACAATGTATCCATTATATGGACAGGGTTTCAGAAATTCATTGTTCCAACAATTTAGTCTGGAAAATTAAAAAGTTGGAATAAAATCACAAATAATTTGATCATTATCTGACATTGGATTTTAATTGTGTTGATTTATTATTTTGCACACTTTTTATACTTTGCTCATGCACTTTATTTTCCAAAACTACTCTACTTTTTTCTTTTACTGAAGTAGTCAGCACTTTCATTTCTGCTTGTGTAAAGGGACTGTAACAATACTTACAGGACAGTGGAGGTTATAAGAGGTTAGTAGAGTTGTGGAACTCTTTTAAAACCTGATAAAGATGGTTCAGAGTGAGTGTGCTGACCTCAAACAGAGAAGTTAATAACCACGGCCTTAAATCACCCTGGACTCCAACATAGCCCACCCAACCCCCATCAACCCCACACACTTCACACATAGATGACAACATGAACACTACTGAGAGAATTTGCTTCAACACATGTAAATAAATTAGGTGTCTGCAAACCTTTTCCTTGTCTACACAAAGAACTCAAAATGGAGCTCAGAATTCATTGGAGGTTGGTTGTAATTTGATTGAGGCCCTACAGCTTTTTAGTTTCAAGTGCACTTGAATTACAGCAATGTTAAGTAATTGAGAATTTTCAACTAAGAATATCATTTGAAATGGGATTCTAGGTGATGGCTGGGGTTTAACCACTTTCTGAAGCCTGATATTGAAAACAATATTTTGGCACTAAAGATGCCAATAGTAATGTGTTTTTAGCTGCTCTATCATATCTTTAAATTTAACTGTTTACATGCCAAAAATTACAAGGATTCATTGTTTCCCCCAGTATTTTATTCCTGCAGGATGGTAAAATCCCTCAAACAGACCATGATGGAATGTTTAAACTTCCCCCCCAAAATTGTGAACTATTAAATGCATGAAAAACTGCAAATAAAAATGTTATTGCAGTTGAGTCAAATCCTCCAACACCACACTGGAATGAATTGTCAGGTATCTGATATAAAAATAGTATTGACTAGGTTTGGTTTAGGTGGAATCTCCATCTAATTAGAGGCGGACCACATAGACTGGCCAGCATCTGATCTTTGTTTAAAAAGACAATATCAGTGTGATATGTCAGCAAACATAGTGCAGCAAGAATGTACCTCAACAGAGATCAAAGAGGAGACTGTGGTAGAGTATTTCTAAATGCCAGAATGTACCAGCTTTGAATGCTGACAATTATCTCATGATACTCAGTATCCTGGGTTAAATTACAGTGTTAGAACTTTGTGATATATGCAGTTTTGCTTCCACATGGATTTAGTCACTCAAGTGTTTCATTTGTTTAATGAAACCAGAACAAACTTGCTAAAGCTGGTTGAAGTTTCTGAAATTTCACTGTCATCTTCTGGCCATTTCAACAACTTAAAACTTTGAAAGAGATTCTGTAACTGCCTCATTGCTAAGGGATTTTGGACCGGAAACTAACAAACACACACACACACACACACACACACACACACACACACACACACACACAAAATGTGACCAGAAGCCCATGTGCTGGAAATGTAAATACAAACTTGGATACAGATCAGCTGGCTAGACTGAGAGCCGAGAACGTGAAGCAGTGATGAAGAACATCCTGTGCACCCATGATCACCACCGCCAAAGCTGCTGGCCAACAGTCCTAGCTGACATCTCTCCTGATGGAACTGGATTCAAAGTACCTTGGAGGAGCCACAGATTAAGTGTGAAACAACCCACAGACTAATGACGCTTCTTTGAAATGATGTCAGGAATGACTGTACAGGATGTGTGATGGCTACATATATCCACCATGTAATGTGGACAGGCACAGAGGACTACTGAGAAATTTGAAATCTGAAATGGGCAGGCCTTTAAGAAATGGGAATCATCCAAACCTCTCCTCTGTATCCCCTATTCCTTTCTATACTAACCCAGTCCGAATTTAAAGGAATCCTACTTACCCAGACCAAGACAAGATGTCTGATACTATTTAAACCTCCGTACGTTCACTGGTTCAGTTCTGATGGGTAGCATTTCTATCTACTGTATTTGGATGTCAGCAAGCTCTAGTGAAGCTCTAGTCTAAATGGAGATGTTGTCTGTGATGTGGAATCAACATGCTCAAAGGAGCACTTGAATCATTGGTCAGTCAATAATTACCACTCATGATGTGAAATGTTCCTTATGCTTTAGGTAATCAGATGAGTGGCATTCCAATTGACGTGAATTTGACATGTTTACTCCATGCATGCCTGGCTGCAATGCCATTGTCGGAAAATCTATCAGTACTCTGAAAAAGACAAGTGCCTGTGAAGAAAAGGCCTTTTCAGCTTAGACCCATACCATACACAATATGGCAACTTGGGTCCTGAAGTGCTGCACCAGCGCCTGTGTACATAAATCAATTGACCAGGATGGACCAGGATGCTAATTATCTGCTATGCCTCCTTCAGGTTTTTTTTTTTTCGAACTGCAATCTCCTCATCCATTTTCCAAAAGAATGGGCACAGCAAAGGCAGTAAGAACAGATAAACCACAACATACTGCCAGATCAAAGGATGGAATGATTAGTATGTAGTACTATGGTGTAAGCCAGTTTAATATCTTCACTCCAATGTCACTTCCTTATCAGATAACGAGGACACAACCAATGAGATTCTCCTCAGTCTGCTGAAAACACTTAAATGTGCTTCCTTCGTGACAGCTGTAGCCCTTTTCATGTTTGACATCAGACAACATGCTTTTCGTTCATTCTGACAGCTGCTAGGCCACAGAGGTTCAAGCTAGCCATAGCAGCAACGTGCTTGAATCCTGAACAAAGGGCCCCTTTTATCAGTAACCTCCATGTGTATTCGTGGGAATGCAAACATAAACACGAATTAGAACTCACTTTGGTGTGTCAAATTGCCGAGAATAAGAAAAATTATATAGAGTGGTGTGGGATCATGTCCATCAACTAGCAATGCACTTACCAGTCTATGGGAGTCCAAATTTGATCTTGCGGTTTTTATCATTATGATGCAGAGTAGATCCAACAAAAACTGATAGACATTTAGAACCAATGTTCCATGTAAGCTGATAGCTTGGTGATCTGACCAAATAGGCCCAATACTATTTTGGCACTTATCCGACTTTGCTCCAGATTGTCCTTAGAAATTTAATGGATAGAAGTGAGTATGGAACTTTTGGTGGTAAATGATATTGGGTGAAGAGATATTTCCATAGCTTTGGATTTTAGAAAAATGATACACTTGATTGGGAAAAACTCCAACTCAAAAAAGATGCCGCAATCTCCAGACTCAACCTTTTTTACCAGGCAAACAGCCAATTAACCAAGTTCATTGTTACATGATACAACATATAGCAACAGTGTGTGAGTGTCTTCATTTAACAAATAACAAGATTGTGTAACTTCCTGCGTCAAATTATGCGACTTGCTTTTGGGCGGGGGAGGGATGAGGCAGCACAGCAGGGTATCAGCACAGTGATGCTGCATTAAAGTCATGTGGGAATAATGAGAACACCTTGACAGCTCAAAGCAACAGCTTTAAGTGTTTGAACTCTTTTGAAGCTGTGACTGACTTAGGTTTCTGACTTTGGTTTGCCGTTGCCTTTTTCACACTTAGTGATACATTTGAACTTTACAACAATCAAAAACACTGCAGTAGACTATCCAACACAATATAAAATCCAGCAGTAATTTGTGTACCTACCAGTCATTTTATTTGAAATCATACAGGTATGACCTTGTCTGTGATGCCTGAAAACTTAGGTGAATATATATTACCTTGCAGCATTTATAATTCTAATATGAACCACACTCTCTATTATCTGATACGGAACTGGTGTCTGGTACCTATCATCTTTCCCATATGACTTGAATGCAGCATGAGCCCCCAGCTTGAAAGGGGGAGTTTAGATACATTCTCCTTTCCGAATATGCCCCTTTCTTTTGAATTAGGAATAAGCACACTGTGCAGGACTTTGCTGTCGACTTCAGGATGTAGTCTCAAAATTAAAATTTCATACAACTGACATAATAATTATATCAGCTGTCAGGGTTAAACAACATGACAGCCCTGCCAATGACCTGTTAAGAGCAATTCTTTAAGAGCAATTCTTTGTGTGGGGTGAAAAACGATATACTAAACTGAATTCAAAAATATTACATTTTAATGCCTTCTTACTGATCAGCAAAGGCATATACCACATAGGACACGACTTAAGGCCTTTTACAAATCAGGAGGTGCCACTTGAATATTCGGTGTAGGCCCACAAGAGATTGAGCGGGCAGCACTGCAAATTCAATTTATAAAAGTGCTTCACACTGCTCGCTACCGGCGCCCTCAGCGATGGATTTTGGTGGGAAAAGACTACGCCAATAGCTGTCGAACCAATTCTAAAAGTTGGCTTTTTACCGAGGTGAGTGCTGGCTGGTGTGTTGTAAATGTGCAGAATTTATGAGTACCTCCTAGTGATTGGGCAGAGCGTCTTAAAAATTGCAAGGATGCGTGTTTGCTTGCAGTGAACACGGGAACAATGCACGACCAGATTTTCCAATGCAGATCTGTGTGGCGTTCTTCACATATAGGAAAGAACGCAAACATATTGGGGAGGAAGATACAAAAGCAAAAGTGATTCGTATGAAAAATAAACCTGATTGTAAATGCCGTATGCACTAGCCTGGCCAAACACAAGTACTACTCTGACAGCACAGTGTGGGCGGTGGACCAACACCGCACTACCTGAGGAGATGGTGCAGACTTTTGCTGCATTGAGTCAGACCTCCGGTGGGACGGACCATGTGACCAAACTCTGCACCGTTATGGAGGACCAAACTGAGCAGCCAGGATTGGTTTTCCAGCCTACTGCGAACACACTGGGCTCAGCTCTTGGCAAAGCGAAAGCCAGACAGACATAACCGTCTAATAATATGCTCTCTGCAGGGCGAGAGGCGAGGTTTTCCACACTGCAGTTGCCCTTGGAGGCGAACGCAGTGCCAGCCCGCGCTGCAGCAGAGGTCACGCAAAGTCACTTTTAACGCGAATAACAACGTAATGTCACATATTCGCTCAACATTCCACGCTTGCCAACATGTATGATTCTCAGACCCCTCCCCTCCCGCCGAAAAAAAAGTACACATGAACGCATCGCATCGACGACCACACCACGCACTAATAGCGACCAGAGATGACCAATGCGTGAAAAAAACTCTGAAACAAAGTGCTCTACGATGACAAAACGAGGCACTTTACCTGATATGATATTCTCCGTCGCCGAGTCCTTCTCAGTCATCGTTTCCCGCAGCTTCACCTCCTCCCCAGCCTTCTCTCCTATACAGCTACACCAAGCAATTTTCCTGGCTTAAATGGGAATACCGGGCCACCAGAAGAAAAAAGAGTACAAAAGGCAAGAAGCCCCTCTTCGGTGCTTATTCGGTATCCTCGTTAACTTCTGTTCCTTTTCCCAGCTTCCCGTGGACGGTGCGAGAAAAAGCACATAGGCAGGGTTTGGGGTCTGGAGCTTTTTGGAGTAGGGGGTCAGTATGTGCTTCGGCAAGAGGATGTTGGACCCCAGACTGCTGCTCCGTCCGCCCCTCCCATCACATCCACGGCTGTCCTGGCCAGGAATGCTGCCCATTCCTCTGCAGCTTTGCTCAGGACAGCCGGTAGGGATGCTGTGCTCCCCATTACCAAAACATGGGTGTCTACGGGCATTCTTAAGTTGAGTCCAAATTTGATCTTGAACATTTTTTGGTCATCGTTATTAAGAACAAAGGTCAAGCCAAAAATTAATTAATTAATTAATTAATACATAAATAAATGAATCAGAAACTGATTGGGAAACCACATCCAAACAGCAAAGTAACCACACCAAAGGGGTGTGCAGAACCAACATTTCCTAAGCTGTTAATTTGGTGACCAATAATAATTTGTCACACTGACTATACCATGTGTCTGCAAGTTTGTACTTTATTTGACATAAAGAAAAGGAAAGCTGACCGTGATTCCTATGACTCGAGCCCCAACCAAATTACCCAATTGGGCTTTACAGTGTTGGCTATAATGTCTGTCACACTTACATTTATACTCAGTCTGAACCTAAACCAAACTACACTACAGAAACCAGCTTCTACATAGAGAAAAAGTGGAGGGACTGTTAGTTTTCTGTTAACTTAAAGGAATACTCCACTATTTTGAGCAAAATACCCTCTTTCCAACTTACCCAGACTGAGACAAGATGTTTGATACCATTTTCACCTCTGTACGTCCACGGGTTCAGTTCCGATGGTTAGCGTTTCATGTTAGCTTAGCATAAAGACTTGAAGTATACAGGAGTCATTGGCTTAGCTCCGTCAAAGTGAAAAAGTAAACCTTGCACCAACTCTGAAGGTGTTTTATTTACACAATGTATCGCATAGCACGGTAATGAAATACATGTACAAATACAAACAAGAGTTGTTTTGAGAGAAGTTAGATCATAGGAACTTCAACCACTGAACACACATGGTCAGGCAGTATATTTCCTACCATTAAGGTCTCCTAAAATGACTCTTTCTTTTAAATTCCATAATGTGTATTTCAAATACATATGATACAATGTGAAAATAAGACAGCTTCGGAACAGCTGAAAGCTTTATTTTTTTCTCTTTAATGGAGCTACGCTGATACATAATAAGCTAACACGAAATGCTACACACAGGAACCAAAGCCGTGGACGTACAGATGTGAAAATGGTATAGAACATCTTGTCTCTCTAGGTAAGTTGGAAAAAGGGTATTTTACCCAAAACATTCAAGTATTCCTTTAAATTGAAGAAATGTGAAGTCCTTGCAATGTTGGACTCCCAATACTGAACTAGAGGAGCTCCTGCTCCTCTAGTTCAAATGAGTTAAACTTCTGGATGGTGGTTTTCTAGTTCAAATGCTGTAAACTGGCATGGTTGGAAGGATTTTATTCATTCTTGATCAAAGGAGCCAATCAGGACCAAGTCCAGCTGTGATGTGTTTCCTGGAGTCAAACTGAAATTGACTGGTAAAAAGGGTGGATATTGGAAAATGCAATAACTTTAAATTAAACCACTCAAACAAAATCAGACTGTATCTGTGTCTTCATTAACAATCTTTGATCTTTCTGCTAGGAATACTTTCATCTGCTGTGAGCATTTGCTCCAGCTTGGCTGGTGTCACTGGGTGGGTTTGCACTGGGTGGGGGTTTTAATTAAATTAACTCCTCGCTGGCAGGGAAGTCAATCACAGAAAGGTGTTACTTCATTCATATCCAGGTGGTTTGGCTAACTGAAGCATCCATGTGCTCACAATATTGTGGGTTCAAATCAAACCCATGATCAGTTTAAGATGAAAAAAATCTCTGTGGGGAAATTAGCAACAAGTGTAATAGGATTCACCAGGACAAAAGAGAATAGAGCAGAAATGACCTAGAATTTAATGTAGGTCTGGAGGTTGTGTCATATGCAGCGAAATGGCAAAGGCATGAAATCCACCTCATGGTCAAGTAGCAACAATTGCCAACCAATGATTATGTTTAGTTAAGTATAAAACCACACATTTTTTGCCAATACAGTGGCTAGTAGAACCTCTCCACCTTCATCTTTTCACACAGAGAAGCACTGTTATGGAAACTAAACCAAAGGAAAACTTCTGTACAGACAAAGACAGTGCACAGAAAAGGCCTACAATTAATTTAATGTGACACTGATTCTTAAAATCTTAGTTTTTTCAAAACAAGTGAAACACATCTGCCAACAGGGATGGGTTTCATTTTTTAAATTTCCTACTTGTTCCAAGAATACCTTACACTCTTTATTATTTGATTTGATTATTTTACTTATTATATTGCTCTAGTCTTACCTTTAACTCAGATCTGGACTTGTGTTGACCTGTTTTTTTTTTTTTTTTTTAATATTTTTATCTTGATCTGTTTACTGTCTAAGATACCTACTTACCTACTTACTAGTATATCTTGAAAAAGTAATTTTTCTTCACTTAAAAATATCATGATTCAAGAAAATACTTGAAATAGGTTTATTTGATTTAGATACAACTTAAGGATTCCACACTGGCTGAAATAGCTGGCTAATCTGTTGAAAATCTATGTCATACTGGGTGGGTGACAACATGCTCCATTACCTTGGCAACTGTGAGGTCATGTAGTTCCCCCTTTCCACCCAATGGTCTCCAGATGATCAGCATCTTACCCCATCTAGTGGTCATTCAGTATCTGGCCTACCCCACTGCCCTCGGTCAACAGACTGGCCAGCAGAATAACTTACAGCAGATGTAATTATATACTTTAAAGAGACCATCTGCACAAAAGATTTGGCCCTCTTTTCTATTTCAGACACTGGCTTGTTTACAATAAATTAAATATCATCTCATGCAAGACTTCACATCCTTTTTCTTGAGTGTCCCAACTTTCAACACGAAAAGCTCTCCCAAAAGGCAGATTCACGACTAACCTGGGATGTCTCAAAAATACTTAAAATAAATAGTTGCCACACAATCAGTGGTGGAAAGAGTATTAGAAATTGCTACTCAAGTGCACGTATTGCTACTTTACTGGTATTTTACTTAAGAAGAACAGAAAAATTCTACCAATGAAAAAGTAAAAAGTAGCTCATTTAAAATGTAATCAGAGTAAAAGTTACTGAGTTACTTTTTAGAACCAATAACTTTATTACATGCTATCTTTTCCATGCAAGTTTAAAACAAAAAGAGGACAAAGTTCAAATCACATCCTTTAAACTGGAAATTTGGAAATGACAAAAAAAACAAAATAAAGGGGTTATCTTGTCTGCTGACTGACCATTCACTGTGAGAGGCTCTGTAATTTGACAGTTTATGACGGAGCCAGTTTCTGATGCTTACAGAGAGCCTATAAAATATGTGCAGTGGATGGACTACACATGGATGGATGTTTTAAAATGTAGTACACTTTGGCAAAATGTTCTAAAAAGTAAAATTACTGGCTTTAGAAAACACTCAAAAAAGTACACAAGAAAGCTACTCAATTACTGTAACATGAGTAAATGTAATTAGTGACTTTCATCCCTGCACACCATGAATGTGCTGTATATTCATGGTGGCAACTTCAAACTATGTGTACTGTGCAAAA
>OMLF01001768.1:5115-19596 GCA_900302615.1 Holocentrus rufus | reverse complement strand
TCCAGAATTGTGCAAGAGAGGCTAATCTGTTCTCTAAAAACGGCATCTTAATCCATTTCTCCATCGACTTTTATTTTTTAGTTATTTTGAATTTTAGTTGTTTACGGAGGAGAAAGTTTTCCCTGCCTAGATGGCTTACTGGGAAAAAAACATCTCACCACAAAGGTGTGGCTGGTCATGTACAGCCCTTCTCATATAACCCCAGTGTCTATCCTTTGCATCTTGCTGAACCGACTCCATTGTCCATGTTAATACAGCTCTTTTTTTAGAGACTATTCCTGTCTGTTCACATGAAGAACATGAACGTTGTAACCATTCATAGGAAAAACACTACAAGCACATTAAATATCTGTCCTTATTTAGCTTAGGTGTGCCTGTAAGTAACATATCAACAGTCCAACTATGTAAGGAACTGCACTCCTTTTACCTGCTATGACAAGTCAATACAGAGGAGAGAGACAGAGAGCTGGAGAGAGAGGACAGAGGAGAGGATGAGGCACACACCCTGAGCAGAAGAGTAATTATTTTCTTTGGTCCATACCTCGCTGCTGCTTAGCTGGTCTTCTCTGCTCTTGCTCCCCTTCTGGCTCTGAGAGGTGATGATGCTGCCCTGCTCTGATCTGCCAGGCATTTATACTGCACTGGAGGGGCTGCCGGAGACACACCTGTCAGTCTGATCAAATGACAAAACGGATGACAGGTGTGGGCGTGAATTCCCAAGAAAAAAAGAAGTCAAAATAGCTCATTCCATGACGCGCATGCCTTCACATTGCTGGGTATTTTTCAGGAAAGGTGTGGATAACATGTTTATAAACCTGTAACATGAAACCTTTGTTTGGGCTTTGTTCCAAGCTTAGCATAACATATGATAAGAAATGAGGTATTCAGTGATTTTTAAGATAGGATGGAACTTTACTGTCCGTTCTCACAGAAATGTGTTATCGACAAATGAACCGTTTGCGGTGGCATCTTTCATTTCGAAACTGACATAAAACCTTTGGCATCAATAAGTTCCAGTTCATATTAAATCAAACTGGTTCCCCCACAGTAGCTCATTCTTCAGAAGTACTGTCGCAGTCATCACAACCTTATTCATCTGTCCTGTGCGTTTTTGGGAATTAAGAGTGATGAGTGATAGGACAAAGGCACTTTTCATGCCGTGTGTGTGTGTGTGTGTGTGTGTGTGTGTGTGTGTGTGTGTGCATGAGCAGAGCTAGGTAGGGTTTAGATAAGGAATGTGCGTTAAATGACATCATATAAACTTGAGCACAATTTCTAATTGAAACCGTGACATTTCAATGATAATAACCAGGAGGGGGAAGCCCCGTGATATTTCAGATTTATTGCCAATACTTAAGTACTCCAGAGATGTAATAAAATTTCTCCTTTTGTTTATTCTGATTCATAATCACCAGATTGAAGTACAGGAACGTTCTATAACCAGTTTATAATCAGGAAACAGGAAACAACAGTAGTAAGAATAACAGAAACCTTCCAACTTCCTTGACTGAACAATTTTGTGGCTTTTGTTGCCTGTTGGAATGGAGTGACAGATTAACCGTTGGTATACTGAGTCATTCTCATTTGCAGGGTCCAAACTCAGGAACTTCATTACATGCACTTTGTGTGTGTGTGTGTGTGTGTGTGTGTGTGTGTGTGTGTGTGTGTGTGTGTGTGTGTGTGTGTGTGTGTGTGTTTGTGAATATCCAAAAGGCAAGAAATATATTTTATAAAAAAAGAACATTTTATTATGAGCATTCCAAATAAATCATTACAGGAAATTACAAAGTAATTAATTGCCATGCTCTTGTAGGATCAAATCTGGCCAGTGAGTAAATATAATAATAAAATATGAAGAAAATATAACAAATATTTTGATAACAAAAACGTATAAAATCTTATTAAAATATACATCATTTTACATGCTTCAGTGCTATAAATAAAAGGTAAGGAATCATCCATGGGTGAAAACAAAAGAGTTTCCTTGTAACAGAGAAATTACAAGGAATGAGTGATGAGTGAGTAACTTCGAGTTGTGAGTCACTGAACATTAGTTCTGTTGGTGCAGAACAGAAACCTAATGGGTCTGTGACAGAAATGCTCTACAGCCTCCTAGAGGCCATGTTGGAACAACACCATGTAAGTCCAGCACATTTAAGCAAATTTAAATATAAGCCTTACTGCATCCAAGTACTCAACAATAATTACTCAACTTTGGACAAAATATCTCTCTTGCTACGATTGCTACCATCATATGTAAGGAAATAAGGCTACATGTGCAACATCATATCAGATTTGTTAACATAATTGTTGTTTTACCAAGCCTAGCTAGTAAGATTGGTAACTGTCTAATGTTTATTTCCCTTATTTCATTCTCTATTTCTTTATTCAGTTACTTACTTTCCATTAGCTACTCTTTGTTTGGGATCAATCTGTAATTGCCATTTCTTGCCATTCTCTTCAACATGAACCAGACAACAGTGGTACTGTAAAAGTGTTAAGAATAGACTGAAATAGGCGTCATAGTCACTCGTGTTGTTAGGGTTAAGTTTTTACTCACGGGTTGTCTTAAAAAGGAGGTGCTTTTCAGGCGTATGGTTGCTATGGTATTTAGAACTTTAGAAAATTCCTTTTGTTGTTTGACTTTTAAAGGTGCTCTATGCAAAACCAACAAGAGTTGATTTAAATGAGTGACCTTTGGTGTTTTGGAACTATGACAAAACACCTACATGTTCTTGTTCAATCACAGGAGGGATTAATATATTAGCTATATCAACATTTATTATTTTCATTTTACAGGGTTGTATACTTTGGCTGTGTGTGTGTGTGTGTGTGTGTGTGAGATGTTTTTCTCTCTCAGAGTCTCAGGCCAGCTCTTCACCGTCCTCTTTGCAGTGCTTGGGGCAGAGTGGGTGGTGCTGCTTGCGTTGAGCCGGCACGTTAGCTCTCTCTCCACTTTGTGTCCTCTTGTCCCCCCCTGCTGGCTGCTGCTCATTATTGCAGCGGTGGATGAGCACGGGGTCCTTGGCTGGAGGAGTTTTCTTCAACAACAGCCGCTGCAGCATCTGTTTGTCTGACCGCTCCCGTCGGAAGTCGTCCTCGTAGACCTTCAGCTGAAACAATGCCAACAGCACAGCCAGAGAAAGGACACTCCAATGAGAAACGTGTTTTGAAAATATGAGGTGAGAGGCTCAAAGTGAATACATCTCTCATAATTTAGACACTGAGATTATCTAAATCTTGGAGATGTCAAGCTACCAGCTACTCAGAATGCCTTCTAGAGGTTATATATTTAGCTGCACCAAATGACATTTTGTTTTCTGTGGTGAAGTCAGTGGTCATCTGATGCCAACTGTCTAAAACTGTATTATCTTTCATTCTGGCAGTTTTGTTTTGTTTAGGTTCCAGATCAAGATTAATATGTGTTTGTGTGTGTGTGTGTGTGTGAATGTGTGTATGCACTGGATGAGACAGAGGACACAACTGCATGTGTGTGTGCATTTGTGCAATCAGTGAAAACACTGCTGGTTCAGGGGATCCACTCCGCTCTAACCTGCTCCTGCAGTAGTGCCACCTGTTGGCGCATCTCCTCCCTCTTCTTCCTCAACCTCCGGTTCTCCTGCAGCGTGTGTTTGTGGTCCTTATGCTCCGTCTGAAACTCCGCCTCATATATCTGGGTCTGCTGACACAAGACATCAATATGGCAATAGGCCAATACCTTATTGGCTGGAGGCTTATCTTGTGATCTCTTGATAAGTCTCTGTTATGCTGTGTGTACAAATTTCAGACAGGTGAAGAGCTGCCACTAGGTGGTGCAGTTCACCATCTAATGCAGGTCCCCGTTCAAGCAGAACCATGTAGAATATTCCTCCACAAATCTTCCCCTGGCAACAGTGTGTTGACATCCGTTCTGCTGCTATCAGAAAAGAAATGGTAACATTTCTGGATTGTGGACCGGAGGAAACCACCCACCTGACACCTTAGCGCCTCCAGCTGCTCTTTCAGGTCCTGCACCTCTTGCTGGCGGTCTCCCAGTGCTCCCAGTGGAGGGTTACTGCCCCGGCTTTTGCCCTGCAACCCTGCCTCTGAGGTGAAAGAAGTTGAGGAGAAGCAAGATGGGGAGGCGTGGCCAGGGATGTGGCTGGATGCCAGGTCTGGGCCACCGGGAGCATGGGGGGTGGGGCAGGACTCGGGGCTGCGTATCGCTGCACTAAGGCTGCCCTTTTAGAGGGGAAGTCACAGATGGGAGAGTATAAACAGAGAGGCACAAACATAGGCGAACTGATTTGTAGACAGACATAAAAACTCATCTACAAGTAAGCTTGAGATGTAGAATACCTGCTTGGCCAGAGTCCAGTCTCTGGCGGTGTCTGAGTGGTTCATTCTGCTCTCCAGCAGCCTGATGTATTCTTGCAGGTCTTGGTTCTTCCTTAGCTCCTGCATCAGCGTCTGCTCGTAGTACTCCCTTGCACTCTGCAACCCCAAATGCACTTAGAGCAGGTTGCACACATGCATACCACAACTTATCTACCACACGTATCAGTCATGCCCATTCTTCAAGCTCTATACAAATGCGTGCTGTGTGCAAAGTGTGTGTTTACCTGCTCGTGCTCCACTTTGAGCAGCAGTCTGTTGTTGAGCTGTTTGATGGCTGAGTTCTCCTGCTCCAAAGCCTCCACTCGGTGCTGCAGACCCAGCGTGGCGCCGCGATACACCTGGTCCCAGTCCTCGTTCAGCTTCATCAGCTGCAGCACATCACATCATCACCATCATCACACCATGTTCATCATTGCCACGGCCTTTTGTTGCCATTGCCATTGTAATCACAGCACCATCATTAACACCATCAACATTATGTCGTTATCCCCATGGCAACGTGGGCATCAAGAGGAAAATTCGGGTCACTCAGGTGAGATACTTCACTCGTCTTTATCTGTAAGCTATCAAACCTCATTACAGTCCACAGCACTTCAGAAAATCATCTCCTATAAATCATGTTTCATCTTTACTGGGCAGTGCCTAATTAATAACAGGGTGTAATTGCCATTATTGTAAAAAATTGATTTTAATTATGAATCTTAACAGTTTAGCAGCAGTTTTCACACAACGCCCACAATCCTCTACTGGGATTGAGAATGAACTATACAGAATCGCCAACATCGTGATACAAACGTGCGATGTGGATCACACAGAATCCGGGGTGATGCGGTACCTCTTTGTTGACTCTGCGCAGCTCGGTGTTCTTGTTGAGGAGCAGCAGCTTCTCCTGGTCAGTGGAGGTGACGGTCATGCTCTCCGTGATCAGAGTGACCTGCTCCTCTCCGGACAGCAGCCTGTCACCCTCAGGACCCACATCCTGTACCCTGCAAAACACACGCACACACACACACACAGATATATCTTCCATAAATAAATCTGTGATGGAGAACATTAGCAGAGGATTTCCATTAATAAGCATACACATGTACACTCTTATTAGAATCGTCAGGGTACTTTTGAACACCCACTCACATAGAGTGCACTTACAGAGAATCGAATCCAAGCTATTATGCACGCCCACGCACACACATGCACGTAGTCACATCATGCACTCAGACACTCAGAGACGAACTCACACACGCACTCGATCATTTCCCTGCATCTCCTCCTCCGGCCAATCAAGCTCTTTGTTTACTATCAGATGTATTTGCCTATCTGTAGCCTCTGGACATAATAGGGCAATGATCCCTGGGAAATGTTGACTTCTACTGAACCACTTGGATAATACCAAAAGAAAAATATTTGCTAAGAACTAATTAGTCAGATGAGCCTCCTTTTCACCAACCCTGTTGTGATGTGCTGTGCGAGAGAAACAGCCAACAGGGAGGCAGCAAGGTCGTAAAGCCCAGAGGGGATGTACTCACGGAACAACAGATGAAACTCCGCATGTGGCCCCCAGGTTTTAGTTCGTTTTTTTTTCCACAAACATAGGACTGGTGTAACATTAAAGAAAGCTACCTACAAGGGGAAATCACCATCTGCAATCACCTCTCATCCCCCCCTAAGGCTGAACTCCCCGCCATGCTTTCATCCATTTATGAGCAGCTATGCTCGCTGTTTGAAAAGCAATGCTGCGCAAACCTTGAGAAATATATGCTCAGGTCAGGCAATACGAACAGGAAAATATAGGCTTAAGACCTTCTTATATATAAATCACCTCTCGCAATAAAATATGAAGGTTGTTTTCAATGCCAGCAGGATTTTTTTTCTTGCAGGCTATATGTTCATTTGGAGACAAGTGGCATACAATGCAGGAAGCTTTCATTTGCATGATGGTACATGAACTGTATGGGGCTTATTGTTGTTGTGTTAACGTCTTGTAACTTCACTTTAGGTGATTTTCCTGCTGTCACTTCAGTTGAACGTTTACATGGTTCCCTATGGTTTCATAAAATTCTCCTGCCTCCTGAACTTATGAAACCCCTTCAAGCCATATGATAACATCAAAATGCCTTGTCATCAAGTTAAAAATAAGGCTGGTTTTCTTAGTTCCTTAAAACCTGACATTTTAGAGAATCCCAGATTGATGTTATGTCCTCTGTGGAACGCTAGTTTCAATAAGAGATCTGTCTGTGTTTAAAATACATGGCTTCATCTACAGAACCAAAAAGGATTGTTACATAAAAGAAAAAATATTTGTCTAAATCTATGCACTATGCCATCTGTCATCCGTCTGGATTCAACAAACCAGGGAAATGGCTTTGGTGAAGGCTCTTTTTGTGAGGCAATGCGAATGAATCACTCCACACACAAAAAAAGCAATGATTCTATAGCATACTGGAAGGGTAGGTTGACGGGAAAAGCCGAACTTCAATTATGAAATGAAATAAAGTGAAATGGCAGCACAATTATGGTGGTCAACATGAGCACAAAGTACTAACCTACCCATATCCAATAACCTGTCATGGCAACTCAGTGCTGCATGTTCAGCCGGCCCAGCAGGACCCCGCTGCGTTCCTCGCCTCCTTTATCCAGTCCCTTTCCTGTTTCTGTTTCTCTGACGGCTGATATACAGTATGTGACCCAGTTTCAAAAAGTTTTCAATCACGCAGTCTTGGAAAGACACCAAGATGCCGCTGCTCCCCCCAGAAATATGGTAATTTATTGTCATGCAGTATGATAAAGAGGGAGATAATATCTTCCCCTCTTGCTGATGGCGGATCTGAGAAATATCAGTAAAGACGTATGACCGTTTGAGAGTGGTCTGCGGCCAGAGTCTGATTCACTTCTCCAGGAGAGAAGTGTGAAGTTTCACTCTATCAGGTCGGTTATTGAAAAGCAAATTAATAATTTGTGTAGGTAGATTCATCGACTCACTGGAGCCACAATTTTTAGAATCGTGTGTATTTGCATATTCGGCACTTGTGAAAATGGAAGTGACCACAGTCCTTATATATATAAATAAATCAATCAGTTCAAGGGGTTATTAAATTGTATAATCAACAATAAGCCAACTTAAACCATTATTCTTTTTCTCCTTCTTCCCATTGTTCATCATATTGCCATCATGTGACATGATAGACAATGATAAAATATCAATGTTATGATTAATTACTGAACAATTTATCATGCGATCGTTGTTCTTTTAAGACCGAATGGGGAACTCCGCAGTCACACCTCATTCCTCTTCTCATTGAGTTGACGGCTGTATGTCATAAAACTATGTAGACATTAAAGAAGACATTAAAGAAGGAGACATTAAAAAAAGTGATAAAACAAATTGTAATTTGGCTAGACTTAGGATTTGATAGAGTTTCTAAGTTTTTATAGATTATGAGGATTTGTCAATAGTGAAAATGAAACCCACATGTATCTAGTACAAAGACTCACTTTGTCTAAAGCGCAGCACATTCAAGGAAGGCAGGTAGTAATGGAGAAATATTTAATACACACATACATAGCTAGTCAGGTAATTGTGTAGAAATATTTGATAAACATGTACGCACCATAATTCCACAGGTGATTTGTGTTCCTCTTGGTTCTCAAGGTGGGTGTTGTCACTCTGAGGTGAAGAATCTTTCTCTGTTGCTGGAGCTGCTGCTGCTGATGATGATGAAGTCGAAGAGAATGACAGCAATGACAGTGTTCCTCCATCCATGTCTGAACAAATCTTTATGATCTATATAGTCTGAATCAACCAAAATGAACTTCAAAGGCTGCCACACAGGGGCTATGTGACGTTACGCTTCGCAGTGTCTCCGCTGAGCATGCCGAGGAAAGTAAATATGGTCATCGGCGTTCATACGTATCAAAAGAGGAAGCAGCCGAGACTCTGCCCCACATGATGTAAAGTTAGAGCGAGAACAGGAAGTGACACTGAAAACCCATGAGCTCAGTTTCAGCTGGTGTAATGCAGGGCCTGTCCCAGTGTGATGAATTGTAGTTTTTGTTGACTTTACTTCACACAGCGTGGTGATCTTACAGATCAAATTCTGTCTCAGCTGGCATTTCTTGTTTTGTTTAGATCACATGGGAGAATCCACAGGGAAAGTCCACTTATAGATAGCAGGAAATATGTGTGTGTGTGTAAGCCAGTCTGCTGTCTTCTGTATTTAAATGAGCAAGTCAGAAGCTAATGGAGAAGGATATGAATAGAATGCATAATTTCTGCACGATTATGTATTTGTAGGGCACGTAATTGATAATGATGAGGAAGTATACATTGATTCATACAACATAATGATAGGGTCAGGCTGATTACACTCATCACTGGAATTGGAGGATGTCTGCTGCAACAGGTTAATTAGCAAATCACATGTTCATCCAAGAAACAATCAAGTGAATTAAGGGATTTTGGTTAATTATGTTCCTCTTAGTCAGGCTAAGCTGTTTTATTAAGACTATAAGGAAATTAATTTGCCAGTTTACTTTGCTAAATGTTCTCCTCCACCAACAGAGTCCAACAGATTCAAGGCCACAAGTGATAAAGAATTTGTCTGAAAAGTAAAAACTTTGTGATGAATCGTGATCAAAATACTCTGCTCTCCAAATGATGAGGACCTCTCTTATGTTAACAGATATATAATAAATTGGAACGTATCCTGCCCCTTTACCGGTCAAACATCACTAATTGGCACTTGAAAATTCAACAAAAAGTCACAGACCAGACGTCTCCTTTAAATTGAAGTGTCTGCTGTGCCTCATAGCAAAACCAGGAGATCGTCACAAAGTTTAGACTTTAACCCAGTGGAAAAAAAACATTAACCACTTCTGCATTTTTTTTTCCTGCATGTGCACCCAACAGTGAGCGGAGTGTATTGGTGTGCTATCTAGAGGGCTGATGTAAAGTTGCTGTTATTTTGCTATCTGATGCTCCAACATGATTTTTTAAAGGAGAAGAAGCAACAGAATGTATCACTGCTGCCCAGTGGCTTTGACCTGCTCCAGTGATTCCCTCCTCATGCCTACGCCATCTATCATGAACGTCAGTCAGAGTATTGCTGGCCAAGCAGAGGCTTTGCTGGGAGGCCCAACAAGGGACTAGCGATGCAGTGCCTTTATTGACCCACGCCTCTGTCAAATCCAAGGACAAATGGGCTGCTGCTCCACATGGGGATTGATTTTTTAGTCTAACAGGAGATAGTTGAGCGGAATAGGGAGTGTCCCAGAGAGAGGGGGGGTGATTGAGAACTGGATCGTTTTCCTGGGTTTCTGCTTCTTCTGTGTATCACTGAATTGAAGATTCCACCCACAGCTGACAGGATGGAGGTCTGAATGCTGTAGAACTGCTGGAACAAAAGTGACACACTTTAAAGGATAGGTTTGGTATTTTTCAGGCCGTATTAAAATGCTGATACCCATCATTTATAACCTTACATAGCACAACCTCACTGCTAGCTCTGCAGCTTCTTGCCAGTTTTCAACACTATTCAAAAGGGCCTCGTTTTTGTCTTCCAAATGTACTTTCTGAAAATGGAAAGCTCAAATCACAGTCCAATACATCCTGAAATTGTCCAATCAAAACAATATGGCAAACAGTGCTTTCAACTAAACTTGTCAACTCAGGAAAAATGGATGGACTTTTCTTTGGTATTCCATGAGGAGGAAAAATACTTCTTTTTGAGAGCATTTATTTATCGTTTACCGAGCTGACAACATGAACGCCATGATGTCGCAGTTTAGAAATCCACAAGCCATAAATCCTGAGGGCCAAATTTAAATGAACGCAGTACCAGCAGAGTTGGCAACAGAATTGTGTGGATGGTAAATGCTGAATAAAACTTAGAAAGCAGCATTTGCTCCCAATTTTTGGCTGGACAAATTTTGAAGATGTATTAGACTGTGTTATGACTCTCCCATTTTCAAAAAGGACATTAATAATGGTTTTGGAGTCTGAAAACGAGTGACCTGTTGAACTATTTTGAATGCTAGCGAGAAGCTGCGGTGTTAAGTTTCTTGACACTAAAGCTAGCGGTGAGGTTGTGTTGTGTATAGTTATAAATGAGGAGTATCACGATTTAAAATGCCCCTGGTTATGAAATTCTTTAACAGTAGATGTGTCCTTTTGCAGATCCACAGCTGCTTCACCTTCTACGTTTCCAGCTGCAACAGTTGGACCAACTGTACCAGGGTCAGTGACTGAGAGTTTGACATGTGAGCTAGCACGTCAACACTGGCTTGTGTGTGAGAGCTGCCATTAATATGTATTTTGTATGCATGACTATGGGTGAGCCTGTGACTGGAAGAGCACGCTCTGGAGAATTTCTGCAAAAAGCTAACAGTGCATTAACCTGTCAGTTTAACCACAAAGAGAAGTGGCATGCACGTATATTGCAGGGCAGTGTGCCCACACATGCACGCCTGCACTCTCTCTCTCTCTCACACACGCACACACACACAGACACACACAGACACACACACACCTAGTATCAGTGCTCTATGTGCATGCTAACTGACAAATCGATAAAAGAATGAGAGTGAAGTCAACATACTAGGTCCTCAAAATGGAATCCTATATCAAATATTTTGTATACATGGCGGTGTATTGCATCAATTATAGCTTTGGGCTTATAGAACAGGGTAGTTGATTGGCATGCAATACGTGAGAGTACAAGAAGCAATGAGAGAAGAGCAGAGCACACTGAGGAATAAATCATTCTTCTCCTCCAACGAAGAAGAATGAGTTAGCATGCAGACACAAGCAGCTGAAGGTCATTTTAAATGCAGATAATAAAAAAGGCTCTTTAATTATGTGTCTGAGAGAGCATGATGGCAAGTTCATTCTCCTCCTGGTAATATCAGCCAGAAAAGAAGGCGCATGTTCTTGCAAACGGGAGCGATGCTGCTGTTCAAGAGTAAACAAATTGTCGAGTAAGGGTCATGGCGACTGAGTTGAAAGTGTTTAACACTGTGTGCCGCATCAAGTCTGAATGCTGCTGTGTTACAATGTCAGATAAACAAGCCGAGGAAATCTGTTCAGTTGGCAGCGGCACTGGTACATAATTGTAGAGATAAAGCAAACCCACAGTGCCTGTAAACAAATTTTGAGTACATGTAATGATGGACCACTCTGCTTTGTATCACATTTAAAAGTACTATCCCCTTCAAACAGAATTCACACAGGCTTTTGAAGATTAACTGACATGACAAAGTCTATTGCAAAACGAGGAACAAAACAGAGAAAAATATCTTTAGAAATGAAGCATCAAAGCCGTAAACAGAGAAATATGAACACACCAGAGAATACTGGCCTAACTTGTTTTTAAATGATATTCTTTGATGGATAAGGTGCGAGATAAACCCTGTATATCATCATCCCAGGGTAATTTCTGACTGCCGCTGAATGGCCCCGCATTGCTGAATGGAGGGCAGGCTGAGTTCAGCGAGACTTTTAATGTGGCACTCTCTATTAATTTGGCCAGTTAATCACAAATGCTCACTATTCCCCATTAACTAAGCTTTTAATGCTCCCATTAAGAATTAATGTGACCTACTCTGCTCTTCAACATGGGTGGGCTCATTAGGGAGAATCTCTGAACATGGCTCTTCTCTGCCCTGCCTTGACACAATACATCAAACCGCTGGTACGATCTCTGGATTATGTTGTTGGGGAGTAAATCTCGTCTGGTAAATTCCCTTCCTTTCCCCTCGCTTGCTTCCTTCTTTCCTTCTGTCATTCCATCCTTCCCCAGAACTGGAGGAAGCCAGCCAAGCATTTTGCATATTTGGCTTAGACCTTTACTGGTTAGTTATAACCTCTGTTTAATAGCGGTAAAAATAATAACATGGCAAAAAGATGGAACAGCAAGTGCCTGATTTTGTGGCTGACTACAGACAGTGAGAGCTGAGGGAGAAATACACTGTGAGTCACGGCGCAGTGGAACTACAGTGAAATGCTGCCTGGATCTTTTTTCATTTAATTAGAAATGGTGTTGAGCTGGAGTAGCTTTCCCTATCACTTCGGCTAAGGGAGGGAGAGGAGCGGGACCCCAGCAGCACAAGCATCCATCAACATGCCTGTCTGTGGTGAGTCTGTGTGGAAGTGTGTGTGCGAGTATGTGTGTGTGTGTGTGTGTGTGTACTGCAAATGTGCGGAGGTAAAAGTGAGCCTGTATTTGTGTGTAGGTGTGAGGGAAAGTGAGAGCAGCAGGAGTTTGTAATATCACAGCAGGCTGAATCCGAAAGGTTTCATTTTCCACATTTCCCTGCCCCCTAATCTGTGCGCTGGCTTAGAGATGGAGAGAGGAGAGAGTGGAATAGTAAAGAGAGAGGGAAGGGCTGGATGCAACATGCAAAGCATCAGAGTATCTGGAACAATATGAGAGCAAAGCATCAAAGAAAACGTCCTCTGCACGGTCACATGAGCAATGTCCATATGCACGTAGGTTCATGCAGTTTTGCTGCAAAAATTGTTTTCATTTCAAACTTTCAAGAGCAAACAGCATGTTTGTGCCTGCTTCCTCGTGTTCACTCTGTGCAACATTAATTTGCCGCGCCACGGAGAAAAATTTACTCAATCCCGTCAGCGGTCCCTACACAATTTTATGTCTCCAGGGAGAAATGAAGCGGGAACATGACTCCACTGCAATGGTGCCAAACCTTTTGGTGCTACTTTGGCATTAAAAATCAGCAACTTTGGATTTATCATTTGCCAAGAGTTGATTTTTTTGGTCCCTGCTCGATATGCGTGACCCAAAGGAACCTGCAGGACTCTGGTGGCAAGATTACCGCGCTGTTTATCGCTGATTGGTTACGCTGGAGCGTGCCTCACTGGAGCGACTGGTGGCGAGCGCCGGTAGTCGCCGTGTTTAAATTCATGTCGAAGAAGCAATTTGTTGTTAGCAGTCAAGCATTTGAAGAAGCCAAATGGTGAAAAACACAAACACTGCGGAGCGACGATGAGGTACAAGCTCTCATTGTCAGGGGATGAAAATTAACAGGAGGCGGAGGGAATGAAAAGAAACGAGAAGGAAATCGTGCTGCATTTTAGGGAACAGGGCTACGAGCATGATTAAAAATAGAGCTGCGTATGCTTTAACAACATGTGTAAATAAACGGACGTGTGATCATTGTAAAAAAAAAAAAAAACCTTCCGTTGTTAAATCTGCCATATCAATCACTGCAGCCGTTGCTGTTTCCTCTGAAGTCAGTTGAAACAACCAAAAACAAGAACTGCATCTATAGCACCAGTTCCTGTTTGATCTCATTTGTGCTTGTTGAAAATGACATACATGCATCTGACATACATGCAAGTTTTGGACCAGAGATGCCATCAGAACCTCCAGTTACACATTCATTTAATTTGACAAGACACACCATTAACCATACGGGCCGAAGACAAAGTGATAATCGGCCACGAGACAAACAGCAAAGGCAGCCATTCATATGCCGATCATTGGCCCATGCTGTGACATTATGGACGGCCCGGCCCGGTATCGATCCCAGCCCACAGCCTTCACACTGGCCGGGACACAACCCTTCCCTGCTGCTCAGCCCCTGCAGAGCTAATCTCCCCACCAGAGCTCTGAGGTAATTGTATGATACATCATATATCCCGGCCAGCCTCCGACTGCCGCACAATTGCTCAGCCATATGAATGAATGCATAGAGCAGCACATTCTTGCTGAGACAACAGAAACTCCCATTATGGTCATTTCAGAGCAGTGTGTGGCCATTACCAGGCAGGAGCTAAAGTAAATGGGAATTCCATGACCTGCGAAAAGTGTATTTGTGTACTGTTTATCGTTTATAGCAAATTCTGTGTTTGTGTGTTTCCTCTGTGTGTGTCTGTTTTGATGGATGGCTAAAGGACACAAGCAGAGCCCTGTGAAGATGGGGGGAAGCATGGAAAAGCGGCTTCGGTCCTGAGGCTGCAGGCTCTGGATCAGCCTGACATGAATCAATGGGATCAATTAACATGGGGGACAGACTGAAAGCAAACACTATATCAAATCCATCTGTGATTCAATGCGTGTTTGTCTGCGTGTGTGTGTGTGTGTGCAT
>OMLF01001757.1:37108-51230 GCA_900302615.1 Holocentrus rufus | reverse complement strand
TCCGTCCATGGTTGTTTCAGTTTTGTTTTTTTTAACCAAATTTCCATTTCTAAAGATGGAAGAATCCATGTTATTGAAAAAGTTAATGCTAAATTTCAAGTAACACAGAACAGGCTCTACAGCTCTAAAAATGAACATGCAGTGCTTATCACATTTCCTTTTCTATGGGAAGATACTGAAGAGTTTCTCCCTTTTTATTATTTGTAAAGTGTTGCTGTAATATTTAGCCATGTGTGCAGGACAAGCACTTAAAAATAACGTTCTTTGGATCAAATAAATGTTAGTACAGACACAGTAACATCATTGTGAAATATTGTGCAATATTTTGGTTCTCATGACAGCCAGTCTGCTTCGTACACCTGCTGCAATTTGTTGAGTCTGAGGGATCCTGTTCTCTGATATGTAATATTAACACCACTACACGGCTAAAAATAGAGCCCATAATCCTCAGACCACAGTGATGTGCCAGCACACTGATTACAGTGATGATGAGAGTAATATCAAGATAAAAAGGAGCAACCCCAAGCTATCTTTTACATTTTGTGTTCATTGATTTACTCTTTTCGTCATGTGCTCAAATAGTATTAATTAGTGAAGAAATCATCAGTGTGAGCTGAATTTACAGGCTATCTAGGCCTGATATAGATTTTTATGAGTTTCCATTCCATAATTGTTAATTGTATCATTAGCATCTAAGAATTGATTGGACTCATATAAACACAGACAGTGTGCATTTCAACTCTGTGTAGTAAGTGGTACCAAACTGATTTGAGTTATCTGTGGACAGAAAACATGAACTAATATGTTATACTGGTGGTTGTTTATCTTATGATCATTGACTCTTCTTTTTAATGACCATTTCCTTCACAATTAAGAATTATGTTTGTATTATTTTCTTTTCTAACGTTTCAATAATAATTTAACAAGAAATTGTGTTTTTCAAAGCTTTCAGTTATTAATAAATTACAGTGGTGAATTCTGTAATCAGATTACCTGCATGAAATGTAATCCCACCCTCCAATGCTGAAAGGAGTGACCTCTCTTATATTGCTGACACCCATCTCTGTTTTCACATGCCTTGCAGATGTAGTTATGTGATTTGCATGAAACTAGATAGCCGTGAGAAAGCCTCCGAGAAATCATGATGACTCAACATGTTTTACAGTAATGCAGTGGAGGATCAAACCCCGATACATAGAAACAACACACTTAACTTCCACTGCAGCAGAAAAGAAAGACGAGATCCTGCACTCTCTTTCAATGTAGCACTCGCATGTTATGTGATACAGAATCCCCTATACAATGTACCTTGTATTTCTGACTGGCAGCCATCTTTGGGCAACCAGTAGCCTAACCAGATTCCACACAAGTAAACATGAATGTTTTATCATCAGAATTATCAGTAGTACCCCTGGTTTGATTGTGGAGTTTTAGTGTCCCATGAAGGTTCAAGAATCTCTGCAGTTCTGAACCCGTCCTGACAGGGGGCAGTAGTGTTGTACAGTGGCTGTAGGTCTGTATGCATGACCGACATACTGTTCCCTGCTCACTACACACGCACACACGCACACACACACATTGAATCCAGCAAGTGGGAAATTAGCCCCCAAAGTTTTTACATGTATCTTCTATAGATTTCTGACCATTTTACCTTGATTATGGCTCTCTAATAATAAAACGTACAAGATCAAAATTGGACTCAGTCATGGCCAATTACATCACACCTTCAAATCCCTAAATTATACCCAGTGGGTAACACTTTACAGTGAGGTTCCTGAACTAACCATTCACTATCTGTGAACTACACAGGAGCAGGTTTTAAGTGAAAATATTAATTATGAAGGGTCTATCTGTAATTTCTAATGTGCTTCTTTTAGTTGGTGATTAGTCAGATATATTAGCTCACCATTAATTACTTGTTCTTCTTACTTATTACTTGCTCATCATTTATTACTTGAGATACCCATGTTGGTGCCACTAGTCCCAACTACTTCATTAGTACTTCTAATGCTACTTCTATAGCCTACAGTAGGTCTATGATTGATTGTTATGAAGCAAGAGATTACTAAAAATCCCTGAAAATGATTGAAGTACAAAACTTATACTGTGTGGCACAAACTTGGAAGGAAGTCAATTTAAACCCTTCTAGCTTTTTAAATCTCAGCTAATTTATATGTAGTATAATGTTATAATTCAGGAAAATTGTCTTCTTGTTCACCTCCATGACACACACACACACACACACACACACACACAAAGTGAATTCCTTCATACCCACCATGGTACAAGTGACAACACAGATCATTCATCTATATAGAGTTTATTGCAAGATAATCATAAAAAACTACAACTACAACTAGTAAAAGTAATAATAATGCAACTAAAAATCTAAACTAAAAAGCTGGTTTAGCAGAGATTAGTGTTTGGTCTTCTTCTTAGGAGGCTGCAGACATGTGGGCTCATCTCTGACGTCCAGCTCGGGGTGTGGTGAGTGAACTCCTCCACCAACAGAGGGCTCAGGGGGGCGCCAGTCTGGCAGGACAGCCGCATTTCTGATGAATCTTTCATCAAGCGGCTCATCAAGAGCCCTCAGGCTCTGCTGCTGCCGTGCCTCCCTTCTTCTCCGTTCTCCAGCCTTATTAAGATGGAGGGGAAACGTAACAGAGGTCAACAGTCATACAGTAAAAGACTATAGCTGAGGTCTAGACCAGGAGGACTGAGGTTTAGACAACAAAGACTGTGGTGTAGACTAGCAGGACAAATTGGACATGGCTGTACCTCGGCCCTGAGGGAGGAGTCCTCCAGCTTGGGGAAGAACATTTCAGAGCTGGGCCTGGAGGTGCTGCATGTACAGGAGTCCTCCTCCTCCACAGTGGCAACCTGGGAGTCTTTCTGTCCTCTCAGCTGACGCCGGCGTCCGGCCCGCTTTCGTCTCCGGCATCTGGTGACTCCGGCCCTTTGCTGACCAGCAGAGGGGGGGCAATCCAGCTGCCCATGCTGCTGTTCTTCCAGCACTGGAATAAGTACAAACTGTAGGAGGGCAGAGGAGCCAACAAGAGAGGCTGGACATGAGTGTGACAGGGCCTCGCTCTCCTGACAGGAGGACCAGGAGGACTAAACAACACCAAGGCTACTGTATTTTTTCAACACATTTTCACACTTTATTGCACTTTATTACATTTACATATTTACATAGCAGGACTCTTGATTTTGCAACAACACATGTCGAGATAGACTTAATTTAAAGACTAAATTCACAGGATGAATCACACTTTTCACATGTAGGGAGACTGAGGACAGCTGCTACACTTTTGGTTTCAAAATCAATTAGCCTGCTCAGTGAACACAAAGCCTTTACTACTAATAGGGGGCCTGGATCCTTTAAATTTCTACTACACAATCAAAGATTATATGAGGTAATGTTCAATACAGACTTTAAATCTCATATTTATTTAATGACTTCAAACAGCCATCATAAATTTAAAGCATTAAAATTTAACTACAGAGCTTAATGGACCTAAATTTAACTATTTAGCTACATCACTAAGACTGCTGGCCAAACAAACTTGGAAATTTTATTTTCTTATCTCACAGTCACTTTTGGGGTCACACCCTCAGTGTTGCACACAGAGCCGTGGCGTTTCTCCAGTCAGTTCAAGAAGGAAGTGCGTATGTACAATATTGATGCACCAGAGTTTATATCTGACTGGTCACACTGACAGTTTTGTAGTTAACCCTGTGTTACGGCCAATCCCCAGTCTCCCCAGTACATTTCAATACACTTTACAATGTGAAGAAATACTATACAAAAAACAATTCAATATGAACAAACAAAATACACATTTTTACATGTGGATATATTCACCAGGTACAAAGAGAGTATACATAACAAATTTACAAATATACGCTACATTCATTCAGGTTTGGTTGTACATCAAATACATGAGATTTCAAATGAGTGAGGGGTCCTAAAAGAACAAGTCTCATAGTACAATATACAGTTATATACATTAAATGTACTAAAAAGTGTTCAGGACATCCTCCTGATATTGAGTTGCAGCCCCTTTTGCACAATCCATATCTCAGTTGTCTCAAAGCTTAAAAATCCCTCTGTAAGAACGAAAGGCTGCAACTCTGACAATATCTCTTTCTTTGTGATTGTTTTTGTTTAATAGGGAAAATCAGTGAGAGATTGTGGATTTTACACAGATTAGCCTGAGCAGTGTACTTTATGTAAAGAGTTAATGTCCCTAATAGTTGGTAACGTTATATTCAGTGGATATAAAAATGTTTTCAGTCATGTTTTTCATGTGACAGTTAAAGCAAGTGCTCAACCTCTACAGTGGCCTGCTGCTGCTTGCGGTCTGTCTTGCAGTAGGTGTGGTCGTGTAGGTGAGGAGGCAGATCCCAGTTCTGAAGAAAAAAAAAGACGAAAAAAAAAGATTTTTAGATTTTTACATGACTCAATATTTATTTAAAAGAAAATAATTTGAAAAGCGGGGCGAAGAATGTCATTTCCTTTGAACTAAATAGCTATAATCAAAATCTACTCTTCAAGAGAAAAAGAAAACAAAGGTAGGCTTAAATTTAGGTCTATTCCTCTGAAAGTGAAATTCATGTGACTGAAATGTCCAGGAGTTTACTCAGGCTTCAGTCTCACCTTCACCATGATGAAAAAGTCACAAGAGTCCCAGGTCCAAGTCCAACAGGAGTCAAAAACTGATGGTAAAATCTCAGTTTGGTTGAAAATAGTCGAGCAATGTGAGTAAGTATTTCCCTCGGTGTTTCAGAGTGAAATGATTATTTTTGAAATCTGACCTTTGTTAAAAGATGCGCCTGATGACGTCACATAAAGGATCAAAGCTTCCATCAGTTCAGACACTGAAGAGGATTTCTGCTGATGGATTACAGGAAGATTCTTTTTCCATCAAGTTTCTTGAATAAATATGTGACCTCTGTCCAAAAACAATTTGCCCATGAGTGTTCCATCAAAAAATAAAACATATTTATTTCATTTTATTTGAAGACCGTGAACAGCGCTCTGCATATTTTCAAAACAATATGTTCAGGAAGACACTAATGAAGTTGCTCCATAATTAACAAAGCTTAGGCTATAGGCTTGTAGAATCAAATTTTTATGTTTTCTGCCAATTTTTTTTTTTTTTAGGCTAAACTCATCAGTGGTTCAAGGACACTGTTTTGCTTATGTGTGCAGATCTCAAGCTAGATACTCTTAAAGGGAAGTTTCTGTATGTCCACATAGCACAGACAGGACAATTAGGAAGGATTAGCAGTCTGCTCAATAACTGTCCCAAGCTGGAGGAAAAACACACATGGGTCAACATATTAAAAAAATAATTGGCCAAAATGATTTACAGTGAACGTACTATGCGCTGTCAACATTATTACGCCTATCTGCAAGTATATTCAAAATGCTTATGTTTATATTTTAGACTGTACTATCTGTACAGTCTGTACAGACTGTACTGTCATGGCTGGAAATTTGACGAATGGGCAGAGAAAATGACAAATTATCATTATTATTATTATTATTATTATTATTATTATTAAAATGTGTAGATAGTTCAGGCACACTGTCCACCTGTATCCCAAACTGCTTACACAAGAGTTAAACATCAACCGTGCCGGGCAGAGCAGACAGGAGGCGGAAGAGGTGTGTTTCCTGCTGCGTCTGCAGGAGCGAGTTACACTGAAGTTTCACTACATGGCCAAGAAGCACACAGTGTAACTTCTCAAAGGACATTACACAAACAGAGGTAAGACAAAAGCGAATAAACAAAACGATGACCGCTCATCCGCCATAACTAATTACGACGACGAAAACGGACGATATGTTTTTTTTTCTCAACGCGTGAGCAGCGCTTCCCCAAGACGGAAACAAAGAGGGACTTGTTTGTTTCTATCGAAACACCAGTAGAAGCACAGTATAAACCAGGCAGGGACCCATATTTGACAAGACTGCATGTAAAGGAACCTCGAGATTTTTGTTTGTAGTTATGAAATGTAAAACAGCATCGCTGTCTACGCAGTAGGTGGGACTTCACAGTAGCTAAAGACAAACATGTAAACAAAGCTAGTAACGTTAATCCTTGTATATTCTGTCACTCCTCACCTCAAGTGAATGAGCTAATGGTGAATTTGCTGGGCACCCTTTGGAGCCCTCTGTGGACCCCTGGTGGTCCCTGGACTGCAGTTTGAGAACCATTGCGCTGACCCACTACATTAAACATGATGACAGGACAGAAGGAGAATCAGAGGTGTGTTTGTGTGGAGGCTGATTCTAACACCCTGTGTTGCAGGGGTTGCTTGGCCCACCAAGATGGGGAACAGCAGCAGCGACCGGGCCGGTGGGGGTCAGGGTGAAAGGTCCTACAGAGATGGACAGCAGGGGGGGAAAGAGGCTCGCTCCAACATCCTGATGGACAGCACAGAGGACGCAGACCTGTTCCAGAGAGAGGACTCAAAGGTAATCGTCGTCACTGCATTGAAATAGTACGGCCTTATGTTGTGAAAACTACTTGTGAAACATTGGTGTGACTAAGAGGAGATGAAACCCTTAAGATCCTCTTGGAGAAACTGGGTCATTGCAGCAGCAAGTATGGTCACAGGAAGCTGTAAAAGGAAAGAGAATATTCATAATGATATGGCAGATGGGGATTATATAAACATTAAGCAGCCAACAAGTAGAAAATGGAAGTATGAGAAGGCAGTATGCAGGCTTTGCAAAATAACAGCAGTAGGACATAATGAGCCAAAGTTTAAAAGAAATAAAACAGAAAAGCAAATTAGAAGAACATGAGACCATGAGGAAAACAAATATGTGATTTTTCAGCATGTATAGTGTACAGAATGTGCAAAATGTGTGGTGTATTCACATAATCAGGCCTAAAGAAGATGGATACTGTATATAACATGAGTGTTGTAAAAACAGATTTGTTTTATCAGTCAAATATATGGAACTGGGGAATGTGCAGATTTGCATATGTGCTTTACTAGCTGTCAACTTATCAAAAAGTACCATATGTACAGAAAACCTGACTGTATGCAAAGGTGCCTAAGCTTTGTCTGCTGATTATTACTATCAGAAAAGGGTGCAGAGATATGTAGCGACTTGAGGACAACGCACAGAAATGTTTGTGGAGCAGAAACTGTGCAAGCAAGTGTGGTTTAGATTAGGCCAGACCAGCTCTTTCCTGGTTGGCCCATTCGGACGTTTGTATCAGGCTGCCGAGAACGGAGGCTGAGGGCGATCCGACTGACACATAAATAATCAGGTCATGCCGTCCAGTCTCCACAGGAGCTGCAGGAGTTTCTGGCCTGGCAGCGGGACCTGGAGAGCGAATCCAAAAGCCCAACGCAGGACAGGCCAACTGTGTTCAGATGGACGGGGGTCGCCAAGGACGTCTTTGTGTCTGGGTCTTTTAACAACTGGGCCACCAAGATCCCACTCAACAAAAGGTAGCTGCACTGATGACATGACTCTTTACTTTTGTCAAGACATTACGCACTTTTGATGTAATGTTTCATCTTTTCTCCCAACCTCAGTCAGAACAACTTTGTGGCTATCGTGGACTTGCCAGAGGGAGAGCACCAGTATAAGCTCTGCGTGGACGGACACTGGACCTTGGATCCGACTGCCGTGAGTAAAAGTTTTCTGTGTGGTTGGAAAAGACAAGCAGTGCACGCTGTAACTCCCAATGAACACCTTTTATTTGCCTCCCTCCCCAGGCCGTGACGACGACTAAAACTGGAACGGTCAACAACGTCATCCAGGTGAAGAGAACTGACTTTGAAGTCTTCGATGCTCTCAGGATCGACTCTCAGGAGTCGGCGGATGTTTCAGGTACAGACACTGCCCTGGAGCTGCGTGATTGTTCACCAGTATTAATCACTCAACAACAGAAATGTGAGAGATAATGATGGATTACTCTCTGATGTGCCAAAGAGTATTTGCAAATACTTGTTTGTTTTAATGTGCTTGATGTGTCAGATCGCCAATAGTAAGGATTGATGACAAATGTCCAGTGAATGTATTTAGTCAGTTTAGGAGCTGTGATAGATAATCCATCCTTTGCTTTCTGAATTGACCTCATACAGTCCACCGCATGTGCATACTCAAATTGTTTGCAAATATTGACCGACCCAGGCTTAGTTACTGATCAAGTTGATAATAATGAATAGATTTTGTTTATTTACGGGCAAGGTCCACTTTACTCCTTGTGTCTTGTTTAACAATAATGCCGACCTCATCATACCCCTGCAGACCTGTCCAGCTCTCCTCCAGGCCCCTACCAGCAGGACGCATACATCACCAAGTCAGAGGACAAAATCAAGCATCCCCCTATCCTACCCCCTCACCTGCTGCAAGTACTGCTGAACAAGGACACGGGCATATCTGTGAGTGCATGCACGTCTATCCTAACGGTATACACCACTCTAACATCCTGTTGTTCATTCAGTGATAGTAATTGTTTGCCTCTTTTTTTCACCAGTGTGACCCGACCCTGCTTCCAGAGCCCAACCACGTGATGCTCAATCATCTCTATGCCCTCTCCATCAAGGTAATGAATGCCTGCTACATGTCTTGGTCCTCCCTTGTGTTATTTGTAGTATAGGGCTGGACAGCTGGCTTCACAGTAAGCCATGTTAAATAGAATAAAAAGACATCTGTGCCAGATTCTTTCATTCTGATCAATGTGATTACTGGCATTTCAGAAAATACAATCATTCTGATCATTTCCTATGTGAAGATCTGTATCAGACACGGCCACTTTGTGTTCAGATAGTGTTTAACGTATAGTGCGTAGGCCTCAGATCCTGTATTGGTTGTGTCCTTGATATAGCCTAGAAACACTTAATGTTGGGGATGAACAGTATGGTAAAAAAATATTGCAACTGTTTTGACAGGTATTACAATTGTTATTGTTATTGTATTGTTATATATGAATCAATATTTGATTTGAGATTGTCATTAAAACCACTGTATTAATGCTGTAGATTTAATCCTCATTTTCCCATATTTTTTGATGAAATCTAGGAAAAAATCAAAGCATGTTTTTTTTTATATATCAGTGAGGCCCTCATATATTGTCTGTGAATCGCCCTCCTATTTTCTGTTCAAGGTAGAACAGTGTGTATAGTCAGAATTCATATAAAACCGTATCGACACGTCTGAACACATTCCCTTTCATTGTGTTTCAGGATGGGGTGATGGTTCTCAGTGCGACTCACAGATACAAGAAGAAGTATGTTACCACTCTTCTGTACAAGCCAATATAATCCACAAGTCCACATGAGCCAGCCTCCTACTTTAAACCCATATGTGTTTCATTTTTACACTAATGTATAATTTTTTTAGCCAGTATCTCCTTGTTTGTGTGATAAGATATTGAGTTGTTACATAGCACTCAGTCAATGATCTTGCCTTGATAGATGAAATGTGAATATGACTTGAAATTCCTTGCTTTCTTTAGCAGAATAGTAGTGTTATATGCAGTTGAATTCTGTGCTTTTTTCTTTTCATTCTGAACTAAACTGACACAAGGTCACTGTGTAAACATTTTGATGTTGAAGAGATGTGGTACGACAGCCTGCACCAACATTCAAAACCTATATGTAATATATAAATATTATAAATATAGCACCAAATTCAAAGTTAAGATTTAATAGCCTTAGTTGTCCATGGCTGCTACCTGCATCATTTTAAGAAACTGGGACCTAAATATCAGTTCCAAGCACTTTCCAAATCTGTCATAATATGAAATTTTACTATGGCCAAATATCATATTTTGACAGTTTTGTGCTGATGTCAGAATTTTCCACTATACACTTAATTGCTTGCTGGCTTTATTCAGTTTCTTCAACTTGTGTTATGTGCTGCTGCAAGAATGTGCATTCATGATCTTTCCAGAATTATAACTTTTCCACTATGAGTTTGTATCGAACTAAATCCATTCCATGTGATCGCTCAGTGTCAACCAAAAACTCAGAGAGGTGAGAACAAAGAGTTGATGTTGTTTGTCAGTGTTGTCTGCTCATACTCTGCTAACGTGACCTAGATTTGTAAATAGAAGTGTTCCTATAATGTAATAGTGAGACAAAACACCTGATGAATTAGTGAAAGCCTGCAATGCTTGAGCTAAGATGCAAAGGCAAATACACAAATACTACCCACACATTATTTTCAATGCTCCTCAACCTCTAGCTTTGATTTTGTATAATGCTGTGTATCTATGATTTAACCACAGCTCTTGCCTAAAGCTTTCTTTTCAGTTACCCAAACTCATTCCAGGCAACAGGCCATCTCAAACCAAAGACTCAAATGATGAATTGACAACAAAGACTTGAAATGTTGCCGATATTGTGTCTTTACATATCAAACTGACGTGACCTGGATCTGTGAATGGAAAACTATGTGTGTGTGTGTGTGTGTGTGTGAAGTGGTGAGATCAACACAGCTGCAAGCTCTGCTGCCCACATGGAAACTTGCCATACCTGAACAAACAAAGACACAAGGACACAGACAGGTTGAAAGGTCCACTTGAACCAAACACTCAGAAAGTCTCACTTGCCTTTTATTATGATATTTTAGTTGACTGATGTGTTTGAATGAATCAAAACAACCACTTCAGTTATCCCCAAAATCATGATGAAAGTCCTATCTAAGAACATATTTATATGTGGTTTAAAACATTTTCAAATACCTTTAAATCATCTTAATAACTAGATGTGTTTTTTCGGGGTTCTGTAGCTCAGTTAACACAGTGGACTTTGGGATCCAAGTTCTTGTGCTCAGAGTTGTATGTGGTCTGAGCGAAGCAGTGGGCCGCCACCCGATCACACTCACACACAGCAGCCTGGCACTTATCATTGGTCGCTGCAACAACAGATTTGGTCAGGGATAAGTGAGGCTGGAAGTGCATCGCTGCACAGTCATAAAAAAAATGAAACACACTTTGAGCATAAACATGGGTATGTACTCCAACACAGAGTAAAATACCTTATTAAAGTGCCTCTCAGTACCAGGAGTGCATTCTTTTTTTGTACCTTTACATTAAACCTACATGCTGTTGCCTACATTCTGTTTTGTCAATATTTTCTTTGTATAATATTAATAGGGTTTGCACAGCCCTTGAAAATCCTTGAAGGTTTGTGGATTTAAGACAAATAAAATGACAACTGGAAAGTTATTGAAAATTATTAGATGGTGTTCATTTTTAATTAAAACATTGCACTCAGATTCATCAATATGCTGAACTGTCCTATAGCTTCATCACTGCACATCCTGAGAAAAACCCTGTGGTGATTTGTGTTGATACAGCAGTTTAGAAGTGAATGATTTTACTAGTCATGTCTTACTTTATAAAATGCCATTCTGAGTCCTTGAAGTTTACCAAACAAGACATTTCAAGTCCTTGAAAAGGCCTGTGGTTGAAATGGTAGTTTTACCTGAACAGGACACCTGGTTATCGGCACATGTGAAGTCATAAGTCAGGATGTAGGGAAGGTCAGCAATGGCCGTGCATCCAGGAGCCTTTCTGCTTCTTTCATAGCATTTATCATGGATCTTACAACACCTGGCAGTGTGGGGGAAAAGCTCAAATGTTTGAGGAAATCTTTAACAAGTCAGGTCTCTCAAAGTTTAAATGCAGACCTGGAAATAAACCCAGTGAATAAAGGTTTCTTACTCGTCCACCTCGTCCACAGGGGCTCCCGTCCCGCCGAAGCCGCACCAGCAGCCGTAATTGTTGTAGGCCAGAGCGCTGACCTCAGGCTGGGCGCACTGGATCATGCTCCCAAACTGCCACAAGGCTTTGGGCACCAGTGCACCACTGGCCATGTAGGCTGGTAAAGAAGTATGAGGCTATCAATTTTAGACTTTATAGTTAAGTTGAACAGTATCAAAGGAATAACTTTGCTCTGATATCGTAAAAATAATATTGCCCAAATATAGATTGAGAAGCAATCTTGATAGATAATTTTAAAAACAAGGAAAGATGATGAGCACAAGTTCATAAAGTAGGTATTTACACCCTTTACAATACACACTATTGTAGAATATGGATACATGTTGAACCACACTGTACAGGCTTACCAGTGAGAACCAGCAGGAGAAGAGGGGTTGTGACATTCATGGCTACGGTAAGGAGAAAAATTCTTTGGTCAGCCCGGCTTTTATACTGTAGGAGAGGAGGCGAGAGAAAGGGGGAGATAAGAAGTGAAAAAGGGGGGTGGGTGTTTTACAATGACCTTCACAAGGAACTTTTTAAAAGCTGAATTTCCTAACACTGCAAGGCCGATCATGCAGAATCAACCTGTCTTTACCAGCCAGAACCATCAGAAGTGAGGCCGTTTGAAAACAGAAAAATACATTTCCATCAAACACTTTATTTTGGAAGATCAAAAGTTGTGTAAAATATTTATGTGAAAACTGTTTTCAGATAATGATTTTTTTTCTTCAGACATGAAAAGCCCATTGACCACAAGACTGTGTCTGTCGAGTGAAATACCTTTAAGGAAATCCTGGAACCCTTCATTTAATTCTAGACAGTAAACTGATGCTATTACATACAGTGACAGTGACACATACAACAGGTCATCTATCTATCTGTCTAATTATCAAATGAGTGTTGCTAAAGTATTTGGTCCAATTCTTTGAGTCAAGGCCCAAGGTTAACAAAGGTTTACATCACAGCTTTGAGCCTCAAAGCCGTGACAGTTGGAGGATTTGAGCAGTTCCAGAAAGTTACCGTCGAAAAACAAAAGAACATGTTACTGCTTGCCTCAGAGCTTTCTTCTAAACTTAAAACTGATAAACTAAAATTTCATATTTCAATGAAAGCTGTATAATCCCTCAGTTGTTTCCTTGTGTTGCATCATAACCATGGGGCGCTCCCATAACACATGTGATGAGGTTTTCTATAAAAGCTGATGGATCCATGCTTTCAACGAACACACCTACACCGCCCTTTCTATCGCTGTAGACGAAAGAGCAAGAGCAAAACAATGGCTTGCACAGGTAAGGGATGTACTGGAGCTCAGTTATCTACATGTATCAGTGCTGAAACAGGTCTTTACAAATCAAGTTTTCCTGTTTTATTTTCTACAGGTTCGGTCAAGTTTCAACTGACTGTCCAGAGTTCTGTTGGTCCAGATCTCATACCTCAAACCTTCACTCTTGAGACGTTCCACGCCACCCTGCTGCAGGCCCTGACGGAATTTGGGAAGGGCAACTCTCAGTTTTGGTACATTAAGCCATAAAATAGCTTTGTTTCATAAGGGCAAGGTTATGTGGTGGCCACTCATTATTAACCGTGCATTTGGACTCGTGAATTAACTTTAACTAGGAGTCAGATTTGCTTGGCAACATACATTGATTTCTTTTTTTTTTTTGTCTGCTTACATGAACTCTGAGTATAAATGTCACTAAATTACAAATGAAGGCTAATGTTATACATTTCAATAATAGATATAATTATATTTTATCATGTAATTGTAATATGTAATTTCAAATTCAGAAATCTCCAAAATTACAGCGTGACATGTGAAACATCACCATGTGATATGCTGTTGAGAACTGATTCATTTCTCTTCACTCCAGTCTGTGGCTGACTCTGGCCCAGAACAATAAACAGTAAAAATGCAAAAGTAATGCCAAGCCACCAGCAACATTTTAGTGTTGAAAATGACTGACTGTGTTTTCTCTGCAGTTTTGAAGCCAGAGATAGTGGTCGTGGCCCCTATGCGGTGTCAGTGACTGTGAACGGGGCAAATGTGAAGAAAGCGGACAACACATTCTGGGAAACACTGCACTATGATAGGGGGAAGTCCAACCAGTTGGTGAGTTGAAAGCAAAGTAGATTGTAGTTGTAATGCTGCTCTGGAGATAACAATCATTTCATTGGTTGAGTTAAACCTAGAAACACAGCTTCTCTGGCTAAGTAACATTATACTGCAGCACAGTGAAAAACACAAGAAGTGAGACATTATATACACACTGTTGCATGTATATTGTTATATCTGCTAACATACTGCATGTTGTTTCACAGCTCTCGGCACTTACCTTCCCCGTGGCGGTGACCATATCTACCTGAGGTTTTCC
>OMLF01001757.1:5661-35636 GCA_900302615.1 Holocentrus rufus | reverse complement strand
CACACACACAATAATATAATGTCCTGCTCCAGCATTTCTGATGTTGTCTGCTGAATTAAATTCTTTTCTAACATCAAAATCTTAATGAACAATGGTGAATATTAGGTAAAAATATTAAAACGCCCCCCATGTGATTCCCAAAATGAAGTCTGGGGACATCAGGGTTCCTCCAGCAGCAAAACATAAAATAACATGACAGTATAAGGCTAAAAGGAAACTCATATTTTATTGTTTATACAGTAATGTTTTACATTTTTTAACAGCAGGTACACATATACCCTATAAAAGTGGAGCTGGAAATACTCAGGGAAGCATGTCTAGTAATAACATATGTAATGACATCTTCATCTGTTGTACAATCTAGAACTTAGTACACAGTATTAGCAACTAGCTGATTGCTATAAAGACTTAAAAGGTTTCAGAGTTATTTACTAGTTACCATGACAGGACTGACTGTGAAGTAATAATTTTTTTATATTTAAAAGTGTGGGACAAAAGGATAACATTAAATAATAATGTATAAATAATGTAAAAATGTAATTAAATTTTTTTCAATAAAAAGTAACTTGAGCGACAGTGATTGACAGTCTAATGATCAATCAGTTTTCCTCACACAACACACACAACCACACATATCAGAAGTATTTATTCTAGCACAGTTCAGGCATTATGTGTGTATGAGTGTATTATAGTTGATCTGATGTCCTCATGTTATTTTTTTAAGTTTTTCATTAGCTATTTATTTATTTTTGTATTACTATATTCTTTTGATTGTATTTTTGTCTGTTTACCCTGTACACAGAGCACACCTAGAAATGTTTGCATTTTTATCAATTAATCATAAGTTTTCTTTTTTTTTTTTTAAATTGGTGAATGATTTTCAAACACAAAGCTGTATAAATCACTGACACATGGCACGTGTTAAAATGTAACACCAAGGTAAACAGACGATTATACAGAAAATAATTAACAAAATATTTCAGCAGAGAGAGGCTGTGTGAGACGGAGGATGGCAACTGATCAAGATGGACCACCTCTCCAGTCGCTATAAAAGATGAGCGGTCCAGACCAGATCTTCAGTGGCAAAATGAACCTGTCTCTGTACCTGCTTGTCGTGTGCACCTGTCTCCCAGCTTGTAAGTACTCAGCTCTCTGGATGGTCTCTGTGCAGCACCCAGCTGCTAACTTTATTTACTTTTAAATCACCTCCTACAACACTTTTCTTTAAATCTTAAAATAAATCATTGTCACAGATTCCAGCTGCATGATTCTCCTGTTACACGGTTTTTGTTATACCTAGGGCACTTTAAATCTATTCAGAGAAATGCTGTTTAGATAAAAGTTATCCATCATATTTACAGCATGTGTTGGGATGGTCCAAGGAAACATATTAGATCTTTTAACACTTTATGAGCCTGAATATAACCTGAGGTGCCTGAGACGATCTCATCTCTTCTCCTTTTATTATTTATGTTTTATCAATACTTTAATATATATTTTCTGTAAAGCACTGCGTAACATTTGTTTTGGAAAATGCTACATAAAAACAGTTGTTGTTGTTTCTTAGTGCTGGCTGTACCAACTAACCGAGCTTTATGGCAGTTCGGGTGGATGATCATGTGCACAAGGCCAAACAACAGGCCGGTGCTGGACTATAACAACTACGGGTGCTATTGTGGGTTTGGTGGCTCCGGCACCCCTGTTGATACACTTGACAGGTATGGACTGAGGGCAGGACAGGGGCTGGGTGGACTGGCTGAAACATTAAAATTTCAGCCATCCTACATGTTATTTGTCGTCTCTGTATGCTGTTGATGGTGTTGTTATCCCTGTTGTCTGTTCTGATTTTGATCTTGTATGAATTCTGTTTTCTGTTTTGTGACACTTCAAAGCACTTTAAATGAATCCTCTTTGATTTGGAAGTTTATAATTAATAAAGGGAGGATTCAAGTACAGGTGGTAAAAATAAATATTATCCATAGCTTTATCCATAAGATGAATTAATTGCTGCCCGGTTGGATCCTGTTTGTATGTCCACCAGGTGCTGTCAGGTCCATGATCAGTGCTACAGTAATGCCATCCAGCATGGCTCATGCCGACGATTCTTTGACAATCCCTACACTAAAACATATTGGGCCAACTGTGACTGGCGCAGCAAGATCGTCACCTGTCTGAGTGAGTGTTCACCTACATGGCTTGTGAATAAAGTTATTTTCACATAGTAACCTCCAGAACTGGTTTTTGAGTAATTATGTAACATGAGATTAGAGGTGGGACAGTTTGAATTGATTGAGGCACATGAGGACCAGCAGTCATATTTGTGTAACTGTCGACATAAGAACATACCTGGATAGAGCAAACTGTGCCATTATAACAACAAAAAGTGAGACAAAAAAGGAGTTCCAAGGTACTTTGAAATAAGATTTAAAAAAAATCTTTATGCATAGTTTTTCAGCTATTTTGAATGAATACCATAATGTACCATCTCATCCCTGTCTTTTTCCTGTTATGCCCTTTCTGCATGTCTTTCTTCTCTCCATCATTTCAGGTGGCAACAATCCATGTCAGAGGTTCATCTGTGAATGTGACAAGCAAGCGGCCATGTGCTTTGCCAGGGCAGGCTACAATGAAGAATATAAGAACTATCCCAATTACCGCTGCAAGTAAGCTAAGCAACACAGGAAAACGCAACCAGGACAAGCACAGACTGGACCGTGTCTCTCACACTCAAGTGTCTTTCTCTTAGAGTCAATAAAATAATAGATAAAAAAAATGTAACTTCACTGATGATTCTCTGTCATGATTGTTTTACTGTCCATGAAATCTCCTGTTAATGCCGACTCACAGATGTAGATGCTACTCCAACCAATATTTAAATAAACTTTGATGATTATTCCTAATTACAAATTGCTGTCAAAACCTCATTCACGGTCTGTATGGATTTGGACCCTCTGTTGCAACAATACTATGCTTGGCATATCAGTAACGGGTCTGGAGCTCAGATGGATTTGGTGTCTCTCATGTCCAACAACACAAGGACATGGACAGGTTGAAAGGTCAATGTGGTAAATGAGCCAAATGCTGAGAGTCTCACTTTGCTGCTGAGTTTTTGAGTAATGTGTTTGAATAGAGCAAAATAACCATTTTTCACTTCAGTTGTGTAAAACAAAATGAAATTACAATCTAAAAGAGATTTTGTGATTGCAAGATTTTCAAATGCCTTTTAACAAGTTTTCCTATCTTTGTGGATTCTGCAGCTCAGTTGACAGTGGTGGTTAGGATCAAGTGAGATTAAAAAGTGAAACACACTTTGAGCATAATATGAATAGCATGGGTTTATACTCCAACATGGAGTAAAATAACAACTTCAAGTGCCTCTCAGTAGCAGTAGTGCAAATTTTTAATATGGCTTCCCCACTGAGTACCCACTGAACTATGCAGGAACACAATTGTACCTCTTTACATTAAACCTTCATTCTGTTGACTCTATTTTGGTTAAGAAATGTCAACAAGGTTACCACAGGCCTTGAAAATAGTTGACATCGGAAACATGAACCGATACATTAGACATGCTTAACTTCAAGTGAAGTGAAGTGACTTGTATAGTAACCAAACCAGGAAGGGATAAGAGAGAGATTTGAATGAAGAAGAGCTCCACAATCCAGAAATATCAGGCAGACATGGTAGACACAGGGTTAGGTAAAAACAGGGTCAGTCCAGGTAGAGTAACTAAACCAGCAATCATTGACAGGAAAGTGCAAGACTAGGCAGAGTCAGATCCAGAAGTACACTATACAATCTGTTTCTGGGGAACTAGAAAATGCACTCTGGAGAGGGAGACAGACCTGGTATTCACTATGTTTGTTTAACTGAAGTGCCATACACGCCAATGTTAAAACTCTGCTATAAAAATACTATTACAAGAGTACAATTAATCACAGAGACAACTAGAAATGGTCTCAACAAAACATTTCCCACAGCTGAGTTATTTTTTCTCATCATCGTTGTTAAAGTCAATCAGCAGAGCAGCCATTCGTCTCCATTCATTTTATCTTATATAATGAAAATCACTACAATAAACGCCTTTAAGTCTTTTAATATGTTAAAGGCTTTGAAATAACTTAAGTGTGATCTGTATGTCATTTCATTCAGTGCTGCTTCTAAAATAGTATTTCTGATGGCAGCTGAAATCTAATGAGCTAAACAGTCATTTTCTGTAAATTTGTGATGCCTTTTGAGCTGAGTGCCCTGTCAGTTCTTTGTCAAGGAGGTGATGGAGTTTGACTCCTTTTTGCAGCCAGCCTCAAGTGGCCGTTCAAGGACCTGCAGCTTATGGCAGTTCCTCACTTACAAACCCCTGAGGACAAAAGTGATATTGCAACATGCTCATAGTTACCTTGCTGTTTGTCATTGTTGTATCTTTTACTGTTCAATTTAATCAACTCTGCCTTGGCTCAAGACCAACCTTTCTACAAATTTTCATGTAAATCCGTGCAGAACCTTTTGAGATATCTTGATGACAGACAGACAGACAGACAGACAGACACGGCATAAACATCACCTCTGCTACCTCCTTGGTGGAGGTAATAAAGCTGGTATATGGGACTGGGACTGATGACAAGATGGGAAGCAGATGGTGAAGAGGGTCTGTGAATGTGGGAAAATACTGATGGTTGATACAGAGTAGGTGTAGACAGGCACAACAGGATCCAGTACTGAGATACATAGATAAAACACAAACACTCCTGTCCCATGACATTAGTCTTTGTTGGGGTAATGGTCAACCTCAAAGTACTTGCAGGTGTGGACAAAAGTTCAAGCTCGGGGCGTGGCACTGTGTGTGAGTTGTGACTGCTGCAGCACAGAGCATGTTCTGGATTGAACTGTGTACGTTTTTCTTGGCTCTCAGGCAGGGAAGGCTGGAGATCTTGCTATCTGATCTAGCACAGAGATGTTGCAGGGCAAAGGAGGTGGGGCAAAGTTCCTGAAGAGCATCAGGGCGAGAACGCAGACTGGCGTGACACCACTACATATACTGAAGGTCTGGTCTGGTGAGGAACTGCCGTGACACTGCACTGCCCCCTTCATGTTGTTGTGGAAAGATTTGATTGTACTCTGTCACAGTGGGGACACTGTGATATTATCTGGCTTTTGTAGACGTAATAAGGATGCGACTGAAAAATTCACCATCAGTATTTTGAAGGGACATGATGCTGCCAGGATCAAGTCCAGCTGACACCAGTGCTTTGAGCGAGGGTGTCACTGTCCTGCAGGCAGTCACTGTCCATTCCCATTCATTTTGTCCATATCAAAGTGACCTAGGCAGGATCAAGGGCCAGGAGTCGGCAACTGAGCTATTTTTGCTGCTTTTGCTGCTATTTTTTATTTGTTTCCCAATGTGAACATGCGTCAGATGAACACATGAACACAGCACTGACGCAGAAACAATACAATGGAGAGGAGAACTGAAGAGACAAGAGAAGATGCAGTGTCAACCCTCTCTTTTTAAAAGGTAAATATTCATTTATTTCATGGTTACATCAGAATTCCAATATATATGAAGAGTTCATTTGGTTCATTCTCATTGTCTGTCATTTGTCTTTTACAGAGATGAAGAGAGAACTGAAGAGACAGATTTCAATGGAGAGGAGCAGGTTTTTGAAAGATGAATACGCACTGTCATCAAATCTGTCATTAATAAAACCTGACTTGACTTGACTAGCATGTAAAGTGACTTAAAGATGAATCAAGAATTAATATGTGAAGAATTTAAAGTAGCAAATAAAAAAAAGTTAGTTAAGTGACCATTTACTTATGAGTATCCTGATGTGACTTTACGTGGGCAGACACAAGTCATAAGTAATGGTGACCTGTGTGAAGCAATGATTAAGTAATGATGAATCCTTCATGTGTCTTTCACACTCATTGTTAATCAAGCATTTACAAATGAGTATCATAACATGACTTTTGACATGACCTCGTGTGAGTTAATGATGAACCCTTCATGTTGTCAGTTTATTGGTTAGGCCTATGGTACTTCTGTTGAGCTTAAACATGTCTGATCATTCACTAATTTGTTAGTTGGTACCTGCTAGATGATTTTGGTTTTAGTGTTTTAGTACACAAATACAAAAAAAAAAAAAAACTAAAAAAACATCTCATGTTCCACTCACCATGTTGTAAATGTGTCAAAGATACCATTGGGTCTACTCTTACAGAAATATGAGGCAGTTTTTTGTTTTGTTTTGTTTTTTTAGCTGCAACCAGCAACTCTATAGCTTGCTCTGTCAGTTGATCACTTGGGCCAGTTTTTGCCCTATGAGGCTGAAATTTATCATGGAGGTTAAGTGTTTGTGAGGTTGTGTGTGTGTATGTGTGTGTGTGTGTGTGTGTGTGTGTGTGGGCTGATCTGAAAGCTTACAGCTAAGGCTGAGCTACTCTGAAATAAAGATATGTGAGAGGAATCCAGCTAAACTGGTTGCATATCCATTAATGTATGAAGTAAATTAGTGAATCAACATTCCTTAACTGATGATCTATTAAGTGTGAATCAATCACACAAAGTCATAGTGACTTCATCATTTGTTAATAGTGAGCAACAGGAATTCATGATAAGTCCTGCATTAATTCATGCATTAAATCATCATGAGTCATGCATTAGTTAAGCATTTCTTAAACATATGATTTCTACTCTTACTACAAAGTGTGACCAAAGACATTTCAAGAGGTCATACAGCTGTTGCAGGAATGAAGCTTGTGACCTTCTGGCTGGGTTGGTGAGTCTAATCATCCTTTAAAATATGTACTTATGTCATTCATGGTTCATATGACTGCAACAATTTCAGTAAAACAAAAATTCTGAACGTAGGAATTTCACAAGACCACAGTTCTGTAAAGCTGATGCTTTTTTGTTCCACCACGATCTTAAACTAGCTGAGACTGTATAATCAGCTTATCAATTTAGAGTATTCAATTATGAGATGAGTGCTACTAAAAGATTAAAAAAAACATTTTGAGTCATTAGTGGCAGTGGTTTACAGTCAAATGGTTGATCAGCCTTCCTCAGACTGATGGTTGTACATGAATAATGATGTTCAATTGAATCTCTGAGAAATGTTTCTCATAAATATGTTTATTTCAATACACATACAGTTACTCTGTATTAATGTGGGGCTTAAGTCAAACATGCCATAACAAAAGTACTGCCTCTCATAATGAGTTTGTTTTGAGAATCTTGTATTGCTGCCACCTTTATGCTGAAACATAGATGAATGGTAAGGGTTAAAGTAATGACTCTCTCTTTTATCATATCAATGGTTAAAGCTGCCAGGTAAACTCTGGTTTGTTCCCAAACATATCAGGGTAAGCACAGGATATCTAGTCTTGGGAAAACATCAAGTTGAAGCCAGGGAAAATGCCACGCAACCAGCAAATGGAACAAACATCACAACATGTACATCAGATGTATTTATTCTAGCCTCACAGTTTAGACAGATGTATTGACTATTAATGTGCTGCTTTGATTCTATTTTTTGTCTGTTTATCCCATACACAGAGCACACCTAGAAAAGAGCTTGCATTTTCCTTGTTCAATCAAAAGTTTAATTTTTAATGACTTTGAGGCACACAACACATCTTTGGTGTTTTACAATCTAAACAAATAACACCAAGGTAAATAAAATATAATACAATTAACCAAAAACAATGATCAAAACATTTCATTGGAGAAAGGCTGTGTGTGTGAGAGCTGTAGATTGGAATGAAGTCCTGGCAATTGATCAAAGTGGACCGCCTCTCCAGTCAATATAAAAGATTAGTGTTGCGAACCAGATCTTCAGTGGCAAAATGAATCTGTCTCAGTACCTGCTTGTCTTGTGCAGCTGTCTCCCAGCCTGTAAGTACTCAACACTCTGAATAGGACTCATAGCACTCAGCCTCACCTCTTAAAATACTGGTTTTCCCAAACAGGCTTTTCATAAGTCACAGGTATCAGTTAACTGGTGTATTCTTCTCTGACATATTTTTAATATCTGACACTTTTATTATTTGCCTTGTTGGTTTTAACTTTTTATTGTTTCATTATTTCTATGGCATTTTACAATTATTTATATAAGCGCTATATAGATAAAGTTAATTGTTATTAAAGTAAATTCTTCTTCTCATTGTATTCTGTAGTTTTATGTAAGTAAGTGCTTTGCGCTTGCAGTTTCTATCACGAGATCCCTGTAGTCAAAATGTTTTTACACTGTTCAACACACAAAGTCACAATCTGAAAAAATGAAAGATAAAATGTCCCAGTTGTTAGTCCAGCTGGCTGCACGTCCCAGAGGGCCTGAGTCTTCCTGTTTACAGTGTTTATCATGACATGAAACATGAAATTATCAGAGATTTTGCATGTCTGATTGATCAATGACATTTTGATCTCATTAGAGGGAATGTTATGCATGTTTGAGATCTGAGCCAGCTTTGTCTGACATATAAGCCCTTCTTGCCTGTGCCCCCTTTTCACTGTCACGCAGATGATCTTCACATGCATGTTAGCCCCGACAACCGTGACCGCCTAATCTTCCAGTTTTTTCTCTAAAGCACACTGCAACATTTGTTTTGCAAATTTCCATATAACTAAAGTTTGTTATACTCATATTTGGTCTCCCAGTGCTGGGCTTACCAAGTTACCGAGCTCTGTGGCAGTTCAGGTCGATGATCGTCTGCACTAAGCCTGACAGCTGGCCGGCACTGGACTACGCGGACTATGGCTGCTATTGTGGGCTGGGAGGCACTGGTACTCCTGTTGATGAGCTTGACAGGTACAGACTGAGGGCAGGACAGGTGCCCGATGTTTTTTGTTGTAACAGAATACTGTTGCTAATCTTGTGTGAGACCTGGTTTCTGCTCCGAAATGTATTATCACACCTCTGAGTGCTTTAAATGAATCCAATTTGATATGAATGTTCATTATTACAGGAGTTTGGAGGAGGACTCATAGATAACAGTGATAAAAATGAACATAAACATTATCTTCACCCACTAGGAGAATTTATTAAACACTGGATAACAGGGAAGTGTTGTGATGGCTTCCCATTTGTGAATGTGCCAGATGCTGTCAGGTCCATGACCAGTGCTACAGTGACGCCATGCAGCATGATGAATGCTGGGCAATCCTGGACAATCCCTACACTGAAATCTACAGCTACCAGTGTGACGAGCCCAGCAAGACTGTCACCTGTCTGAGTGAGTATTTGACATCATTTGTAAATACAAATATTGTCACCTTTGAACATCCAGGACTGGGTTGTGGGGAACCTTTTATCATGGCATTATTGGTGTCATAAGAGGATTTTTTCATATTTAGGCCTAATTACAGTAAACCACTGTGCCAATGTAACAACACAAAACAAAAACTGAGGAAAAGACTTCCAAGGTACTTCAAATTTGTTTTTGTTTTTTTTAATTATATTCAGTTTCAGATTTTCATAATTAGGGTTTTTAACTTATTTCAGGGCACCTTGGATCTCATTTTCCTCATGACTGGAAGACTTTTTCCATTATGCACCTGAAATATTTTCCTTTCCCTAGAAAATAAACCATCATTTCCTAAATTCTCCTGTCCTCCCCTCTCCCTCCCTCTCTTCTTGCTTCATTACTCAGGTGACAACAATCCATGTGAGATGTTCATCTGCGAGTGTGACAGGAAAGCAGCCATGTGCTTTGCCAAGGCAGGCTACAATGAAGAAAATGCACACCTTCCCAGTGACCACTGCAAGTAAGCAAGGCGACTTGGGAATACAATCAGGACAAACACGCTCTCGGCCGTGTGACTAGCATTAAAATGCCATTCTCCTAAAGTCCATAAAATATAACAAATAAATTGCATTCATGATTCTATGTTATGACTGCTTTATTGTCCTCTTAATACTGACTGACAGATTCAACCAATGTATGATGATTACTCTTAATAAACACTGTTATCAGAGACATCACTGATGCAGTCGGTCTGGATTTGAACCCTCTGTCTCAACAATGTTTGACTTGGCATATCAGTGATGTTTCTGGAGCCCAGATAGATTCACCGGGTGCGATGTCCTGGCCTTACAGCTTCACAGATATACCGGTACTTCAGGCTACAGTCAGCGTCGTTCCAGAGATTGCGTTTGCGTTGGAACGAGGGATGAAGCTGCCCGCAGTCCTCTCCATTCACCCTGAAGTCCCAGTTGTCAGGCTGATCCTCATCCCAAAAGCTGCATGCAGACAGTGGAGGAAAAGAGCAGCCAATTGTTAAAGACACAATGCGATGACTTCCAAGGATATGTTGTGTCTTCAGCCATGTTTACATCTTCATAATTCTCTTACGTTGGGGTTGTTTTGTAGTCAGTTCCGTCCACCCAGGTCCAGACTCCCTCATGTTCCCGCTCCACAAGTCCAATCCAGTAGTGTTGTGTTATGTCATTAATTTTCGATATGTAGTCCTGGAAAATTGAAAAAACAACAATATTGACATGAGGTTATTTTTAAATCTACCCGTATTTTTATAACACATTCACACCTGGGAGCTTCCCAGTTCAACAAAAGCCCCTGAGTGTCTCCACTGAAGCTGTTCAAATATGGGACATACAGCACTAGTTGTACTCAACCATCTTACCACTTCCTCTACATTATTCAGAACCACCAAGTGTGCCCCGAGTGTTTTGCACTCTGCCTCAGCGCTGCTCCAGGTGGCCATTTTTGTGGACAGTAGGTAGCAGCTGTTCTGAAAAAACACCCATCCTTCCCCACAGGACCCTGGTGGCATGAGGACAAGTCAAATAGGCTGAATGGGGAAAAAAAGACTCTGCATTTGCAGTGAAGTTATCTTAAATTTATCAGTGATTACCTCTAACTGGAACAATTGCCTCCAATAAGACATCATGCACAGGCTCGCCAGCTTTAAATCAGAAAGCAGCACAACAAAGCAGAAGAATTATAACAAAAATCATCAATACTTTGGCTGCAGAACTTGATAAATCAGTAACTGACAACTGTCTCTGTCTCACCAGTGCATAATTACAACATTCACCTAGAACATGAGGATCTGAAACACATTTCATTACCTGTAGTCCGTGGTGAAATTTTGGTGTTTATTGTCTCAAGGCGAAGTCTGATATCAGCAATCTCTCGGTTTACCTGACCGACTTTGAGACAAGAAAAAATTGTGAACCTTAATATAAGGAATGACTGTCAGTAGTGTGAGCATTATATTTATCTGCCAGCCTCACTGGAGAATAACCTGTTTAGAGTCTTACATTTTATTCCAGTTGCCAGCAACAGACTTAACAGCAGGAGCACCGGGACGCCATAGATGACATAAAAGAGTTTCCTCCTGATGCCTAGGGAATTCACAGAGAAAAAAATCACATCAAGTGACTCCTGATCCAAACAATATCTTTTGGCTTCATATCTTACCTCTCTGCGGAATGATTATCTGCTCTCTAGTGCCATCGTCAGAGGATCCAAACTGGTGATACTCAGGGGACTCCATTTTTGAAAGGGAGGACTTTGAACTCTTTAATACAGTAAGTGCTAAAAAGTGTCTGTCACTCCAGCTGTAATGTTGCTATTTGCAGTCTGGAAAAGAAAAGGTTAAGTTTCATTATAAACATGTACAATCCATATTCGTTTTATAATACTAAGCAGAAAATAAGAAGGCAGTTAAATGTTCCTTGTTTGCTTTAAGGCCAAACATGTTAAATATTAATGCTTCGATAAATAGAGTAGGATTCTGTCATGTCATACAATAAACAGCCATTTTCCCCTGTTTTTACAATTACTTTTTGAACAAATGGTAACTTGAATTATGTTATTGTGATGTCTTTGGATAAAAGCCCTCATATCTAGACTACTGCAGTACGACTGCTCTTTTTGTCCTTTGCACATACAGTGTTGAATACATGGGAAACTTTCTATACAGTTATATTGAAATATGAAACATGTTGACTATAACGAATGCAAAGATGTTCGAGGAATAACATACTCAAAAAATGTCAAAAATAACCTACTCAAAAACAGCAAAATAAAGGCCACTCACCTCCCTTTCACCCAAACCATTTCTGAATTTCTTTGTTTGATCTCTGACCATGAGATCACAGAAAGTCCTCCTGCATTTAAAGGGGAACGCCGCTGAACTTCAATTTTAGGAATAAATAATACAATTATTTATTCCGTATTAGTTATCCTCTTCTGTCTCCCAAAACCAGAAACAGAAGGGAAGAGTTTGTCCCATTGACACACGTATGACGTCTCACCAGCTGATAAATCTTAAAAACTAACAAACATGGGGAAGAAAACTGTGAAAACCCAGAATGACATTATGAAATGACTGGACACAGAATCCTTAAAAATAAATAAACAAACAATAAATGAATAAAACTCCTGTATGCCATCATGGACTAACTTCCTGCTGTGCACAGGTATGACATCCCAGATTAGTCTTGTTTCTTATGTTCTAGATAAAGTTATTTATAGTCATAAATACCACTAACTAGACCATCCTAGACTACACCATATCTTAGAATAACAGCAAGTTGCAGATTGAAGAATATTTTCAGTATTCAGTTAGCCAGAATATTGGATCTGATGTACCTTGATATTAAATATGTTGCTTTGCTTGCTTCACAATCCCTATAATCAATGTTAATTTTGTGCCTACATGCAACAAAACTTGAACGGTACCTACATCTCTGTACTCTAACTTCACTGTCTAATACTACTACAAAAACACTATGATTCTATTACGGTGAAACACTTGGGTTACTTCACACCAGTCAGTTTGACAATTTTTAATTGTATTGCACAGCTACAAGGCTTTTCCTGGGTTCGCTATCTGCCTCTCAGTGTGTAAATCTGCGCAGAGAACAGCATCGCTGGTCGGTGTTCCCTGGAGGTATGCCCTGAAACAGTAGCTGAGTATTTTATGTTGCTTTTCAGTTTTGTTTAATGCAAAAATTTATTAATTATTCAATAATTTTCCACAGCTGAACAGAAAGCTACCATTTTATTTATGGGTTTCAGATTTGTTTCATGCAAAAAAAAAAAAATGCACTGGAACTTCCAAGGAACTTTGTGTTTGTCAATCTGCCTCCCAGTGTGCATTTGTCCACAGACCACTGTCTGCCCCAGAGGAGGTGTTCCTTGACTCGCAGGAATTAAAATGTAAAATGTGTGTTGTACCTACCATGCCATTAGACTACTTCCATAACAGTTTCTTTTCAAAAAGCCTATCACAGTGTCCAAACATAGTAGCTTACAATGCAAGTTGTGCCTGCCAGCAAATAAATAACTACATATGCGCTATCTGTGAAATGTGTAGGTTATAGAACATGGGTGAAGCATCGGTTTAACTGTGCATTTGTATAAGTGGGAACGACAGTAAAGTTGAGCTGAGTTGAATAGAATGAAATAAAAATAGACTAGACCACAATAGTTTCCTTTACTTTACTTTGATGATTCATCCCCAGCCTCATACACACCCGTCCTGGAGCGAGACCCCAAAAGCACCACCACACTCACTAACACATACAGCACGTGCATCCACACATAACTGAGAGCATTCTGAAAGACTGGGTATGCGTTATCAACAATTTATTATAAGCAACACAAGACTTAAGCAGCCAATGACATTTACAGTGGGGGAGATTTGGATTTGGAACGCTTTGGATTGATTTTTTGCTGTTTCAGTGTTAATCATCATCCCTGGTGATTTCACATGGTTGGAGGAGAAAGTCACTGCTCTGACAGTCAATGGTGTGCTTCACATGGGGGTTCAGCACAATGAAACATCTTTGGGCTTCTAAACCGTTTAAAAAAGAATGTAGTTTAATATCTCCTTTGGTAATATATGCTATACTATTGTAGAATAGTGATTCTAGATTAAAATTAGCTAATTAAAAACATGCAATTCTACAGAGCTACTGTCGAGCCTGAGAAATGACCAGCAACTGTGTTCATTGGTAGGTGATGTCAGGTCTAGGTCACATTAAGGCCAAAGTCCAGGCGCGATGCCACCACGTTCTGCGTTTCATAACACAGACAAAGAGCGCACAGGGTGAATTTTATGACTGGGAATGAATGGAGAGGATGCCTTCCCTGCCAAACCTATTTTATTGCAGTTATACTGTATCTAGTAGAGTAGGGCTGCCAACTTTCTCACATCCAAGGGTCCCAGGGTGGCGTGGGGACATAGTTATATCATAGGTTAGTTATACTACACCATCACAAATCAACAGTTTAGTGACTTTTAGGCTTAAAACGTGTCAAGGACAAGTTTTTCATGAGCTTTGCAGAATCTAACTAACAAGGTACTTTATGCATCACCACTTTTGTAACATCCTCATATTGTTATAGTGAATGGCAAGTGGGGGTGTTCATTAAAAACTTGTAACAATTATTTATTTTCTATTGCTATTACTTTTTCGTTTCTATTAGTTTTTTAGTAAGAATAATATCAGACATAGTATAAAAGAAAATTGTGAAAATATTAAACCCCTTCAATAATTTTGTTGATTCTATATCTTTGAACCCAAAAATTCCTCATTAACTGTAAAGATTTCCCCATTGTGGGAAAGTCAAAGATGCAATTGTGAAATAAAGAAAAGCTTCAACATGCTCCATAATATCAAGGTCCACTCATGCTCCTCTCCTTACATCCTTTTGACTTCATCCCCCTGATCTGATTTTAAACAGTAAGCTGTCAGGCCTGCCAGACCTGCTGTATGTGAATACAGATACCATGAAAGATCAGCTGATCACTTGTTATTTTGTGTCATATTTATATTTTGATCTCAAATAAAAATACTATATAGCATAAAATAAATTTCACTCTATGGTCCTCTTACATTCAGAGGGAACTGTATAGGCTGTAAATAGATGCCATCATTGAAATGTTTTGTGGCAAATATTCAGTTGTAGAATATGCCACCATGTAACTTCTTATTCCTAAAGCTATACCAAAAAATATTTTTATGCATCCTGTACCCATGGTGGCACCAATACCTTGGTGATTTTGTGATTATAGTGGTGATTATGCGGTGATTATTCTGTTACCATACACCTTACTCACTTTTTATGTAGGCTGACTGTTCCTGTGCACTCAGTTTTACACATTGTATGTAAGACAGAATTGTACTATGATACCTGTAAACTTTTTCCAGATATGGAGTAATTAATTTTGGTAAAGCTAAAGCTAGACATACTACTCTTTCTTTTGCAGTCCATTACTTATTTTATATTCAGTTGAGCCTACAACAGGCTAACATAAACTGACCTCCCTTCTTGGTTAAAACTGCTAGAAGATGGATCCAATACTGTGGGTAGGAAAAAATTAACTGCATATGAGGGCTGATAGCTACTTACTTAGTGGTCTTTTATTGAACAAATTATGAGAAGATGCAGCAGGTTCCAGATACTATTTCATGTCCATCTTGTGTACACCTGTCTCCTCTGTCACTGAATCAGAGTTCTTTTCAAAGCCTCTATAAAGATTATACTCATGTCATTAAGTTATGAATACTAGGTGGCGTGGTGGAGCTGCGTCCCCCACGTGACCTCACCACACAAAGTTCCTTCCGGTCTCTGCGTCGAACAGCGACAAGAAAAATGGCGGCTCTCGGACGGATCTCTCAAGCCCTCCTCAAGTCTTCTCTGACCCAAACCCGGCGTCAGCTCTCCGCTGCTGCTGCCCATGGCGAGCAGTCAGGTGATTCTGGCTTTGTATTATTAGTCACAATTTAGGAGCCTCTAAATTTTGATTTATACCAACGTGTTTTGCTTTGACAGTGACCTTGTTGAGCTAGCTAGTAACATTAGCTTTCTGGCTAACACCCTTGAGAGGCAACCCAGCTAACATTACTGTAGGACGTTAGTAACGATAGAAGCTATGCTAAACATTGGCTAACTGTTAGCTGTCTGGCCTCTTAGTAACGACAGTTCAGCCTATCAGGTCTTGAAGTTACAATAATGCTCTAGTTAACACTTAATATGTGAATGGTTTATCAAAATAACAGTTTTGTTATTCACGTGGCGTAAGAACATGTTCCATCAAGAAAATATTCCATGAGAAACATTTGCCGAAAGTTAGCTAGCACAGCAACACAAAACTAACTATATGTGATTTTAAGACACATTTATGTAGACACATTTATGGCGTTCCAACTCAATTCAAAACGGTAGTTTCATGTTGCCCTGGTTGTCTACAAACCCATTAAGCTAGTACAAGACGTAGGAATTTTAGAGGTCGTCGGGGTCTTGTCGTAAATTAGGCATATGAACGACCAAGTAGCACATTAATTTAATTTGCTCCAAAATTTTAGTTTTTGGGTTCACAGCGCTCACAAGTGGGGAAAAGAAATGATTACAAATGTGATTTCTTTGAAATAACGTGTCCTTGGTGTACCGAAATGGATTGAATTGATTCTGTTGGATTGAGTGCACTACTTCTGTCTGCTGGTCTATGCAAAGTCAAATTACAGACCTGAAATGTGCACACATTAGGCGTGACATTTAAGACTGATTTAGATTAGTTTCTCTTTATTGACAAGCTTTATTTTGTCAGTAAAGTTGATGTTGTGGTGGTATGCCACAGAAGAGCATTGTGTGACAAACACTTAGTTCCAGACATGAAAGTTCCAGGTTATTGCAGCTAAAATATCCAGGTTATAGTGGTGACTCTGTGGTAGTTCTGCAAATGTGACATAAAAACGTCCAGCAAGACACATACAGTATTTTGAATTCTTTGAGTTCAAAGAGTTCAAAGTACTTTGACAACCGTTTGACAGCCGTCAAATGCCTCAGACAGCCGTTCACAGGCTGCACTTCTGCCTTTTCAAAATCAAAGCTCTTGAAAGTCACATCATCGCTTATATGCTTTTGTGTTGTCTTCATCATCTAGATCTAACTAGAAGCCAAACCAGATAACATTCTTATTAAAATAGAAATCTAATGGAAGAAGTGTAATGATCATTCAAATAAGTAGCACCTATGACTTAGGTAGCATTGCTACTTCATATTACAGTACATTTGTAGTAACTCAAAATGTCAATGTGTATAATATTTACCCCAGTATATCATTCACAAATTACTATTAATTGCATAATTTACCTGTAAAAATTGTCACTGAGGTGAAAGTTGGTTAATTCTATTTCTCTCTCTGTTTACTCTGTGTGTTTTGGGGTGCAGTTTGACTTGAAACATGCAGGATTGATCTTTAACACAGAGGTAGTCTCAGCCAGGAAGAAGACTGACTTTGAATTGCTCCACTTGCTCTTACAGAAACAAATCGATTCTATCCAGATTCTGTACAGTCGTGATGTGTGTAGCATCAGTTGTTGCTGTAGTTCCGTTTATTTCGGATTCAAATTAATTTAAATAGTAAACGTAAGCGTATGTGCATATGGTTAATGGAACATTTAATTACCTGCCAGGTTAATGCAGTCACTTAATGTTAATGAGCAAATAGATAGGTAGGTAGATAGATAGATGCTTTATTCATCTAAGATAAATATAGGTGATGACTAACAGCAAATCCAATAGGGTTCCCCTACACTACAGCCTCACTACAGTGCTGCTTATCACCATCTTGTTTTTTCTAATTTTGTGCTGGTTTGAAATGGCCTAAATGGCCTAAAGAAATTCTATTGTTTTTATATTATGTCCCAAGATTTGCCCTTGCCCTTGTGTTAATGGATGCATGAAGGTTCTGTTCAAAAGTCTAATCATTGTTCTCTCTCTCTCTTCTTCCAGCAAAGACATGGAAGATCCTGACCTTTGTGGTTGCCCTGCCAGGCGTTGCAGTGTGCATGTTGAACATGTACCTGAAAGAGCAGCAACATAGCCATGAACAGCCCGAGTTCACAGCATATAGCCACCTTCGCATTCGCAGCAAGGTATGATGTTTGTAATTCTCACATGTACAGTGGGGTCCAAAGTCTGAGTCTGCAACTAAGAACTGAAAAACAATTGTTTCAATCAAATGATGTTTGTTAAACGATATTTTTTTCCACTATTAAGTTCTAAAATAAAGTTCTAGTCTTGACCCATAGTCAGTATTTCTCAAAATTTGTTTGTGTCTACCGTTAGCTATAATAATAGTTTGCCCTTTCTATTGCAACAAATTTGAGAATCCACATTATTCCGGCTCTGTTACAGCATCACAGAGCATGTCTTGTGATGTTAGTGTCAGAGTGAAGTAAGTTTCCCTTTTCAAACTTTCCCAAAGATTTTCAGTGTGGTTGAGGTCAGGTCACAGTGGAGGGAAAGCCATGCAAGGCATCACGTCTTGCTCTTCCTTGGACTAGAAATAGGCCCAACGTAGCTTTGATGCATGTTAAGGGCCATTGTCTTGCTTGCCTCTGCAGAATAGAATGCTGCTTCCCTCTGGTCGATATGTTGTTGGTTCTGTGCAAGTCACCAAATCCAGAACAGGCAAAACATCCAAACATCTGAATATTTCCACCACCATGTTTGACTGTACGTTTAATGCACCTTTGCATAAACTTAATATAGCCGTCTCCTCATGAGCTCTCTCATTGTAACTGCAAAGTTCAAACTATGATTCATTAGTTAACAAAACATTCTTACAGTCTTCAGCACTGTTTTGCTGTCCAAGAAGTGATTTGGAAACTGCTGCTCTCCAGGCTGCAGTTTGCCGACTAAACTAGGGCATGTATACTGTATATTAGGGCTGCGTATTGGCAAGAATCAGGCGATACGATACATATCATGATACAGGGGTTATGATTCAATATATTGCGATACTGTAAGCAAGGTAGTATATTGCATTTTTTTTTACTCTAATTTTATGAAAACTGTCACAGTATAAAGAACACACCACCTTATGTATAAAATCTGAGTAAAAACATCCAACATCATAGCACTACTTTTTGTGCAGTCTGAGTAAAGGGATTAACATTTGCAGGTATCAGTAAAAAAAAAAAATAATAAAATAAAACTGCTTGCAGGATTCTTAAGGTAAACTAAGAATTAAGAAAATAAAAAATTATAAACAGTGCTACATAGATTATATTTAGACGTATATATTGTTAGATCCTGTGTTACATAGATATATTTAGACAGTATATATCGTTAGATCCTGCTTTAATTTCTCAAGTAGTAATAAAAGAAAATGCATAGTCACGAACCACTGCCACAAATCTTTGCATGTAAGCCATTAATCAAAATCATAAAAAATGCTTGAGTTTTTTTTATATATAAATTATGACAACAAACAGTTCTTAGTAGTAGATTCAGACTTTTGGATCCCACTGTACAGAATTAGTTTTTTTTTTGTACATCGCATTTTTAGCTTAATGAGATTTTTGTTTTAAAGATGCAGCATGAAATTTATTTGACTATCTAAGTTTATGTGCAACATTCTTGAAGATATTGTCCTTGAAAGAGAAGATAAGCTTTCAGAAGTTTGCTAGCTTACAATAACTCAATATAGATATGCTTGGTTGTTGTAGTTACAACCCAACATTTTAGAGTCTCAAATTACATGTCAAATTTCATATTTCGCTGGAACGTTCAACCAGTTTTTGTTTCAGAAGCTCAGACAATCAGTTTCAGAGAAAATGTAAACAAAGCCAGGCATGTCATGACACAGGCCTATACACCATAACCAACATTCATCCATATAAATGGATTTGCTTGTTGTTGTTTTTTTACAGCGTTTCCCCTGGGGAGATGGCAACAAAACCCTTTTCCACAACTCACATGTGAATGCCCTCCCTGATGGCTATGAGGGACACGAGTAAACCCTCGCTCCGGACCTCCGAACTGGCACAAGGACCAGACTTCCCTCAGTCATTTGTTACAGGACCACACCCCCATACACAGTTTACTCCTTTCATTTACATTGTTTTTACCTCTGTGCTCTCAACACTGGGCACCCTAACCAATAGTTACATTGCTCTGGACCATAAAACAAAATGTCTGCTTGAACCTATCTATTATAAATAAAGTAACTATTATTACCTCAATTTGTGTTTGATTTCCTTTGAAGTGTATTGATCTACATACTTGGTGCATATGCTTGGTTTGTGTGTTAAATGTTTTCCAATCAGTGTTGAAAGAAATGCACTTGTCCACATGATCAGCTTGGAGTGTTCTCACTCTCACTTTTATATTGACATTAAAGTGTAAGTTCTAACATTTCTCAGAATGAATCTGGCTTTGGATTAATACTGTGCATAATTTACTTTTTTTTTTTTCCCTCCTGTTTACTGTCACCTAATGAGTGTTGATCTGTCTGTGCCAGGCCAGCGATGTCCAAAAACTTATGTTCTGGCCTCCCGAGTTGACTTTAATTATGCTGCAAAACCCCATTTGAAGCAATTTTGTCCTTAGCGACCCTGGCATAAAAAGATAGTGTTATTATAGTATTTATATGTCTTGAACACAAATAGATTGAAAGTGCTATCATATCAAAAGTTGCTATTATTCTCCACTATGCAAAACCAGGAACTTCTAGGAACTAGGTTTTTCCCCACCACTACATTCTTGTTGCATGTGCTCTGTACAAACGGCTTCACGTTTCAAGAATCAAGACACGGTTCCCCCTATAGGTTCCCCACTTTGTGTTCGGTGATTTTTTTGGTTTTTTTGTACAGAAATGAATAGCTCTTGAGATCTTATAACTGTGTTGATGCAGTGAGACTACCGCCCGTCTGTGCCATACGGTATGCGCACTGTCTGTTCGTACATTAATGAAAGAGTCATTATTAACAGTTCGGGGACAACGGTTCACTGTTTATAGGTCAAACGGCTGAAAACTGGAAGAATTACAGTTTGAAAGACGTGACTTCACTGCGCATGATTTGACCCTGCGTGCTTGCCATACTTTCACATGACTCTTTCTGCTTGTGACTCGCATTCCTCCTCAGGAAGGATTCGCCCTGTCAAAGGTTGACTCCGTCTCATTTGCACGCCTCATTTTAACTTAAATATCAATCGCGCACACACTGGCAATTCATTTAGATTTTGCCTGAAACCATCACGCACTGTTGCCATGGTGTGATGACGTATTCGGGTTTCTGCACAACTTGCTGAGAGTTTGCTGGCTGGATGGGGGAAGTTTTAACATCTGACTCGGATTTGCGGCCGAAATCGTCCGTGGTGCTTTCTAACATGGTTTGAAAAGGCGCGGATAAGAGATATCTAATGACTAAGGAAGATATTCTACTTGAAAAAAGACTGGATTTTTCTTACCTCCGTGTCAGCGATGGCAGAGAGTGTTATGCCAGACTCAAGGAGGTGAGATCAGCTGAGATCCTGGTTTAGTCTGAGCGCGACAATATTAAAACTACTACTCTTTTACTGTCCTCACTTGTTTTTCTGTAGTTGCTTGTAACTTTGCAGTCATCTGTGGTGTAATCTGTAATGTCTGTCCTGTGCCACATAGTTTAGATCGCACCCATTATTATAGAGTCCAGATTCAAAACACTGTTTCTGCAGCAGCGTAATACATGTATGCAGGTCTTGGGGATGCAAATGCACACCTCTGCCTTGTGTATGATTGAAGCTATCCTCTTTTACCCGGTACCTGTATACTTACACAAGGTTGTTTTCAACATTTTCCAGGTGTAATTATTTCTTCCTGTATGATGGATCCAAGGTCAAGGGAGAGTGTGACCCTACAAGGGAGGGCATCTGCTACTTCTATCCTGAAGAGGTTTGACTCTTTGGCATCATCACCATCATCCACATTTATTTCATTTACAACTGGTTTTGAAACACACAACACAATCATATAAAACGTACACTAAACGTGAATCTGGGACACCCTGATATATACATAAAAGCATCAGATAAGTGCAGTTAGGTTCCATCCTTCTCTTCTTCCTGGCTTCATTTACTGTTGTTTTATGGTCCATAAGGCAGACTTTAGCCCTGTAACTGGATTTGGGGAAGTGCTGCAGGAATAAAATTGATCATTATTGCTCTAACATGTGCATGTATTTCCTGTAGACTCCTATAGACAAGCAGGAGCTGCTGTGTGGCCAGCTTGCTGGAGTGGGCCGCTGTGTCTCCGAGCTTTCCTCCTCTCCAGTGCGAATCCTCAGGCTACGCCGCAGCAAGTTTGCTGTCCGCATGAAGGATGACTTCTTTTGGGTGAGCAAGCCCATGAGTGAACCAGCACCAACTCCTCAAACCGTGCCTGACTTTGTTTTGTCCCCAGAGCGAGTCTTTACCAGTTGGACATTTATGTTTTTTGTGGTCTTCGCAGGCTCTGGGCTGCTCAGTGGACGTCCCCACCGTCAGTGTCTGTGAACTCCTGGACCAGCTAATAAATCTCTTCTGCTTCTACAATGGCCCCGTCCGCCAGAGCTACCAGGTGCAACCTTCATTTGTCACAGCAATCCCATGGGTGTCTTTTTTTATTTAATCCTTATTTAGCCAGGTTAGTCCTGCTGAAACTAAGAATCGCTTTTTCAAGACAAACCTGGACTAGAAGTCAGCATCAAAACAAAAATGAAAAAAGTACATAGACAATGCAAAATCACACAGAAAGACAACAAAGTAAAATTTGCTCCAAAAGACAACAGTCCTACATCAAACCATCAGGTTCATGTGATATAATGATATTTATGTAAATTTTTACGTCAACTTTGAAAGACAGGAATGTGTGTAATTTCATTTGAACGTTGTCTTGTGCTGTAGCTTAACAGTCGGGAGACTCTGGCGGTGCAGTGGGCCCAGTACCTCTCACACCTCCAGACAGGATCCACAGAGCTTCACAGTATCTTCAGCTGCTTGAGGACCATTGATCCAACTAATGTATGTACAAAACATCGTCAGAATTCTCTCTCTGACCAGCATCGTGCTGCGGCAAAAAACATGTTCTCAGACAGGTTAGGGCTATGTCAGTACGTACTGTGTTTTTGTGTAAGTTGTCAACATGTTTTGACAATACCATTAAGATAAGTTCCTGATTATTAATTGTACGTGGTGAAGAAACTGGTTTTGACTCTGCCGAGAAGAGAGGGAAGTTAATACAAGACACTTCACAAATGCCAGTAAAGTTTGGATATTGCTCGGATCTGTTGGCCACAGTTCTCATTGGAGAACTGTTGTTTTTTTTTCAGTTTGTTTGTTTCTAGCTTGTAACAAATTTATTATTATGTATTATTTGTCCTCAGATTGACCCACTTCTCCTACTGAAGGCCGCCCTCATTCTTCAGGCCTGCCAACGCTGCCCTCTAGTGTTAGCCGGCTGTATTCTCTTCCGTGGAAGGTGAGCTGCCATTTTGACGCTCTGTGCCCCCCGGAGTGTCTGAAACTTGTTCTGAAACCAAACTTTTCTCTGTTCCGCAGAGTTGTAAGCACACAGATGCCGCCACATCTCACAGTGAAGGTCATGGTTCATGAGAATGAGACATACAACAAGGTATGACATGCCATTTAGACAAGGATTCACCAACTTTCTCAAGTCAGTCCCCCCCAAATATATAAACATCAGGTCACAAACACCTATTTGATATTGATATATATGTTTTATATTTGATATATTTTGTTTCTGATCGCCCATCCCAGAGGATTTTGTTGGTAAAAATTCAGGTGTGCTCTTCACTATTACCTGCACAACAATAATAAATAGTCATAAATGAATCAAAGTCATTCTTGCACATCCTTTTGCACTAGCCTTGAGTGAAAAACAAAACAAAACATTATTTAACTATTTTTTATTGTGGAGATCTACCCAGGATCCTTTCAAGGGCCCAGATACCAATTTGGGGATTCAAAATTTCAGAAGTTTTGATGATGTCAGGCTACTAGAAAGATATTTACCTAAGGCATTCACAAAAAATATTTCTGCAGCTCTTGTCGGAAAATGTTCATCCAGTGTTAAAAGGTTAAATGATAAGCAGCTTTTTAAAATGTTGATTCAGGACCAGAGGCCCAACGGACTGAGCTCCTCCAGCTCCTCAGGCAGTGCGGTGAGCTCCACCACTGTGTTCCTGACCACGACTGAGCTGCACCACCTGCAGTCCTGCCCCGTCGACAGAGAATTCAGGTAAGACGGCTCTCACATATGATAAAGTCACTAGCTGTGGCACATGAAAGGTGTAACTGCTGAATTAACGTGTCCAAAAACAATAAATGGCTCTAGCTCTTACACAAAACCTTTGACTGCTCCTTTAGACTGAGCTACGGGAGCTAAGGCCAGGCTTTTGTTGTTGTGGTGGGCATTAGTATTAGTATTTTTTACAGTATGGTCTATGTTTGTGAATTATTTCAGATTTTTGCCTATTTATCACCATGTTTGTATAAGTTAGAACCATGGTGATAAATAATTAATACAACTTATTAAAGGACAATCGAGCCTAAAACACATGAACACATAAACAGGGATTGCGGAGTTTTCGGTGTTAGGATGGTTGTTTATGTTGTTAGGATGTTGTATTTTTGTTGTTATTCCACACCTCACTAGCCAAAAGTGAGTCCAGATATTCACAGCACAGTCTACATACTTCAATGTAGACTCAGTGCAGAAATGTTAAACAAACATACAGGGAGAAATTCAGCATAGAGGAGGGAGAGCAAACTTCTTGGTCCCACTAAGCTTCACTGCAGCTGCAGCTGCTCTCTGTGCATCGCACTCAGTGTTTGCTCAAAGGAAAAGGGGGATTACATCCTGAACAACAAAATGGTGCCAGAAATGCAATGTATTTCATTCCCTGTTTTAGGGTGGAATGTTCCTTTAAATGCTTTAACAATGCATGCTTGACCCATTAATCTGGGGTTTTTTTTTTTCTTACAAGTTGAACTCCTGACACAGCCGGCTGCCCAAGCCTGTTTCCCAGAATCAGCCTTCGGCTCTTATTCAGACGTTGTGCCTTAAGAGGAAGCTTCTCGAACATTTCCGGAAAGGTCTGAGTGTCTTATACTTTGACTTTTTCTTCCCTCCAGGTCCCATTCTACCCCAAACAAAGACAGCTGTCCAAAGAAGACCCGTCTGTCAAGAACATTATCTGACACGCCCTCCAGTGAATCAGAGCCATATGAGCTAGATTCCTCCCAGTCTCCCTTTTCACCCCAGAAGGGTTCCTTCAGCCCTCTCCTGTCAGGATCAGATAACTCTGTGTTTAGCCCGAGTCTGTCGCAGAGCGCTGCTGGTCCACTCGACCCCTCGCTGCACTCCCCCGAGGCTCCTTTCCCAAATGGTAAAATCTCCCACGGAGTCGAGGAGGAAGCGCTGCAAGAGTCATATTATCACAGCTTTCATAGCAATGGCAATGGAAGCAGCCAGATACACATCGAAGGGGACAGCTCAGCGCTTGAGGAAATGTCTCATCTGAACGGACAGGGGGGAGATGGTGCCGCAGCAGACGGAGAGAAGTCTGGAGCTTGCGGGGCGATGCTGTTTGACTACAGAGGAGCTGAGCCTGGGAATGGAGGTTCATATGAAGACAAGACTGGCACCATGAGTACAGGGGACCCGCCAGCAGAGAGTCCCCTGGTCCCCATGACGCTGTACCAGCACCGGGTGAAAGGCTTGGTGCTCGCCCTGCTGGTGGAGCCGCACTTCCAGAACGACACGGCTGCCAGGGAGGAAGTGGTGAGGAAATGAATGCACCCCTGTAGTAACTGATTTCAGTTTCAGTGATTTCATGTCATCTTGTGATCATAAAAGAAGGGCTTGAAAGTTTTTGAAGTTGGTCAGATGGTCTTGGACATGCATATTTAAACCCCAAAGTGTAACACCCAAATTTTTATGTGGTGGTGAAAACATGGTGGTGAAATATCCTCATTAGTTGCTCTGTGCTCCCCTGGGCTGCAAATCCAGAATACTGTATTTGTATCTCTCCATTCACTTCCACTGTACCCATTTTTTGAGGTAATTAAATGTCCCTTTTCTTGTTATTTTCCTATTTGAATTGGAAAGTAGATCCGGCAGGTAAATTTACACATAGTAATCTTGTGCCATGAAAAACAACCTGATAGTACTTTCACAAATAACTGTAATTACACAAAAAATGAGTATTGGGACTTATTGTTTTTTATAGTGGCATAATCCTCTTTCTTGGCATTGGTTTATGTGCTCAAAGTGTTATTTTGCTACACTATGGAAATAAATGGAGAGATACAAATACAGTATTCTGGACTAGCAGCCCAGAAGAGCATGGAGCAGCTAATGAGGATCTTCCACCGCCATGTGGACTTGTAACACATCGAGGGAACTATACAACCCAGCAATCTACCAAAGTTCAATTTTGCTTTGAGTTGTAGTGTAGATCACATGATGTTGAGAGCTCTGAATTGTGGGAAATTCCAGTTTTCTGACCCCCAGTGGCATGTTAACTCTTTCAGTGCACGTGTGCCCTTGTAAAAGTAGTGGATAGTGACATTACTTTGTTGCCTCAATAAGATAACGCAGAAAAAAACATAAGCGTCATGATACAACTCATGTCCAGCTCTACACCCTGCCAACTTTGTCTCATTGAATTGGACTCAAAAGCTAAGGCTTTGGCTGCATGCAGGAACATAACATGAGCATTAACCATTCAGGAATAAACTCAAGTCCTCCACATTGAAAAGTACATGAGTGCAGTAATTTGCCATTGTAATGGTAATTTATGGTTTTGTCAGCCAATCTGCTCTCCCTTTGTGGTTTGTATCCAGTATCACAGCAGCCTAGCATCTCTGAATGGACTGGAGGCCCATCTGAGGACCGTCACTCCAGGGGCTCCGGGCCCTCAGGGACCCTACACCTTTGCCCACTTTGACTGTCTTCAAAACACACTAACAAGTAAGTCCTCCATAAACCCAAACGCTCTCAAATATTGCTCTCCGTTCACTCTATTTACTCTGATTCTCCCTGTATTTGTCTTTTGTGTGACTCTCTTCTCTGCATCTTTTTTTCTCATTTCTGATGTCTCTTTCAGTTTCCCACTGTTCACTTTTCTGCTAGAGTGAGTATGAGCTCTGTGCCGCACTAACTCCTCCTGGGGAATGGGGATTTTATGTGATTAAACTACTTTAGATAGTTTATATTTGTCTTTGCATGACCTAGTTTATAACTGGCAGGACTGTGATCACCGCTCCTTTGTGTGGCATGCATGCCTGTCCAGGTTAATGTGGTAGCGCTGTTGCTATTGAGTCTGTTGTTATTGTGTGTCTCCCTGCAGCCAACCTGTCTGGGCGACCAGGGGGAGCCCAGGAGCGCTCCTTTGTGAGAGCCACATCACTTCTTCACTCGCATTTCTGTAACACTGAAACTCTGCAGGAGGCTATTATCAGGTCGGTATGGCAGTGACGCGGTGGTGGAGATGTGGGGGGAGGTCGCCTTTCATAGCAAGTAGAAATCGGGGGCAGGGGGCATTTGTGTTGTCATGGTGTATCTGTCAGTTCATAGTGTCTGACTGTGGTTACTCTATTTGAAATCATGAAATCATTATCCACTGTTTTTCACTGGCTCGTACTCATTTGCCTAACACTTCTCAGCTATATGTGATTAGACTATGAACATTGCTTGTAATGTTGGCTTATTCTGGGATGCAGCTGCAGAAAGAGCATAAGCTTACATGCCTGAAATGTAAATGTGTGTGACGTGTTGAACACAGGAATGCCGGTGCTGCTGTATATGGAACCCGCAACGTGGCACAGGAGACTTACTTCCTGCAGCACGGGGGCAACATGAGGAACTCGGGTATCCCCAACCACCAGGACAGCGCCTTCTCCCTGCCCAGCAAGGCCCGACACAGACTGCTGAAACACGGGGTCAACCTGCTCTGACGCCGCAGCAGGCCAAGGCTCTGCACTCAGTGGTGACAGGAGCAGAAATGCTGTATTTTGCTGAGATGCTAACGAAGACCCAGTGCTGAGCACTTATTTCATGTTTGTGATTAAGTGTGCAAAGTCAGCATAGAAGATTTGAGGAAAGCTATGATTAAAAGCTTACTCTGTGTTTTGCAACTTCCTTGGTATGCTGCACACATTTTGCAACCTTGGTCACTTCACAAATACTTTTACTTCAGTCGAGGCCTTCAAACACTGAATGTATTTATTTCTCCTATTTCTGTTTATTCATTCAAAGGAAATGGAAAATGAGCATAAAAGAAAATTCAAACTTTACATATTTTATCTTTGCATAGAAAAAGTGTTTTTTCTTTAGATGCACATGATACAGAACTTGTGGGTAATTGCATACACCCTCAGATAAAAGTGCATTTTATTAAAAGGTCTATTTATTTTTAATCAGTTATTTGGAAGTGTTATTTAAATGTTGATCCGTTAGATCCTCTCTAGTTGTTTTCCTTGTGAATGTTATTTTCCAAAATATATATTATTTTGTTTTCTGAGTACATGTTCACTCTGATATTTTCTATCAATACTGGAAAAATAAATGAGTACATAATCCTCTCTGTGGTGAGTGGCATGTAAGCTACTTTTGTGAATGCTTGTTTTAAACCGCAGGGGCCACACAGCCTTATTAGGGCCATCAGCGGCCTGCATGTGACCCTGCATCTGCCCTCATTGTTTCCTACTGTAGGCGTAATTGCGTTGTTTCAGGTTTAAAATGGGATGAATGCGAAAGTGTAATATGTGAGTGCATGCGCCTCAAACGTTACCAGCCATGCTCTATCCGAATATTTCTCTGCTATACGTCTTGCAAATAATTGCTCTTTCTTGATCATCTAAATATAGTGTAATTAGAGTCATTAGCTAAGTAGCTGAATTTGAATGGATGGGGTCGGCGCTCTTGGGGCACCTCATTATGCAAGTGCATTAAAAGAAACCGATGGGGGGCAAATGGGTGGTGAAGAGCACAAACAAAAAGAGGGGCAGGGACAGTGAGGAGGGCCAGAATTCAAATTCTAAGTGGCAAAATGTCCCCATTGTCATTAGAGGTATATAGGCCAAGTGAGGGGGTAAACTGAACCCCTCGGCGCATGGAGAGCTGGCACCACAGACAAGCTGCCTCTTGTCCACCAGAGAAGCTCTCCAGACGCAGAAGGATCGCCATGGCCTCCTCGCATTGCCGGTGGATTGCTTTATTCTTGCTCTCGGTGGTGACGAATGACACAGGAGTCTTTGGCCGCGCGGTGGACACGCAGGGATTTCTCTCACGGTCCCCCACTATCGGAGATGAACCGTACAGGCCGACTTTACGCATGGACGCGTTGAGGCGGTGGAGGCGAGGGATTACGGAGGCGCACCGGGAACGTTGCGCGGAGCTGGCGGCTCCGTGGATGGAGACCACGCAACCTCTTCAGGATAACGCAACGATGCTCCGGCTCCGTGTCCGGCCCCTTTCCCCGGGACGCTCCCAGGGCATCGTTTTCCCCGGAAAGGCCCTTTTCAGCTTCGTCCGGCGGGTTTATCACTGCTGTCAGGAGGGACTCCACTGCGGGAACGTCAAAGGAATCCAAGGTCGTTTGAATGGAGGTAAAAGAATCTGGAGCTACTTTATCACTCAAAGCTGTTGACCAGAGATTGAGTATCAAACTATTGAAGCGTGTCGTAAAGCTGTGTGGTCCTGGGACGCCCAGGGGTCTTTTAGGGGTCACGGGAGTCTCCCTGCAAACTGGAGACTATAGTTTCATTATATTCACCAGAAACGACCCTGATTTGCCATGGAAGAATAATTATTCTATAGAAGCTAGTCTCTCCAGTCGCCACAATCCCCAGTTGTGCACAGCAGTAAATCCACCACAGGGCAGCCAGTGCGGAACAATCCTGTAATTGCTGCTGCACACGAACACACAATTCCTGTTAATTCAATTTTAAGTTAATTGGGTTATTGGCCCTACAAATATAGCCGTTGGGAATGCTGTCAAGTCTCTAGTCCCATAACAGTCCAATGGGAAGCATCACCAAAACGTAATCAGGCCTAAATTTAAGGCCTATCTTTGGCTATTTATTTATTTTATTTTATTTTATTATTTATTTTATTTTTTAGATTTCCTGTTAGAGCTTATAACAGATTCTTTATTGTAGACATCTAC